>OMLP01025058.1:0-14831 GCA_900302685.1 Spondyliosoma cantharus | reverse complement strand
CCATTTGCCATGACTGCGAAAAGGTCCCTTGTTGCTCAGAAGAAATCCGGGGGTGAAATGAACACAAATGGGGAGGTCTTATATACACATTTAGACTGTGGGAGGGGATAAGGTGAGAGGAGTGGTCATACGCCCACTAGGGGACGTCATACGCCCATTAGGAGGAGTCAGAAAAAAAAAAAAAAAAAAAAAAAAAAAAAAAAAAACACAAAACAAAGACATGACACTAGTCCAAAACCAACGTAATCTATTATTGTATTCTCCTTGACCATCTTGAAAAGCGAAATGATGAAAATGAATATGGAAAATCTGACAGTGCTGTGACATTTTTAAGCTGGATTTCTTTTAAGCCTCCACTTCATGTTTAAGCTGCATAAAGCAACTTTACACAATATAGGATCCAATGTCAAACATCTGCTGGTTCCAGCTTCTTAAATGTGAGGATCTGCTGCTTCTCTTTGTCATTTATGATGAGATGAGTCTTTTGGTTTTGGACTGTTGATTGAACAAAAGATGCAATTTAAGAGACTTTTGATAAATAATCATCAGTCACGTGGATATAATGACTAAGTGGCTTAAGACAAGTATTAGAACAAGTAGAACAGTGTGGTGAGTTCAGAAAATGACATCACTTTAAAACCAGGAAAAGACAATATGACATATCACCATATAATGATATCCAACATCTAAGATTTGTATACAGTATACTTTCATATCATGATAACGATATATATCATATATAATGAATTGCCCAGCCCTGGACTAAATGTTTGATGGTGCAAATAATCGTCAGCTTAATCGATAATTAAAATAATCATTAGTTGCAACTCTGCTAAATCATGCCAAAACGTGTTTTCGTTGTTGCCATAGGTTTTAATTATCAACTGTTAAATGATTCAGCAAATATATTGAAAAAACGTCACAATTCTCTGATGTCAGCTTGTTAAATGTGAACATTTTCTGGTTTCTTTTCCTTTCTATGACAGTAAACTGAAAATCTTTGGGTTGTGGACAAAATAAGATATACGAGGACATCGGTTTTGGCTTTGGGAAACACTAATCAACATCTTTCACTTTTTTCTGACATTTTTTCGAGCAAATAAGTCCATTAATTGAGAATGTAATCGTCAGATTATTTGACATAATTATTAGATGCAGCCGTTGTCCCCAGCTATTCTGTATTTGGAGAGAATTTTATCACCATTGACCAAACCATAATCAGGTTTCATTTGGAAAATCATGTTGGATCTTCTGAATTTAAGTAATAATGAGACACTATTTGTTGTGATGCTAATTTATGCTTATTAGTCAAATGTGTTTTTACATTTACTCTTGCCAGGTGCAGCTTTAAACAATCAAGTCAGTTCAAACAGTCAGACAGAAAGGGAGTTGTCTTTGGCCCCACAGTCACTTGGCTGCTTGCAGACATTTCCGGAAGCAGTGACAGATAAATGCCAGCGGGTTGTTGCCAAGCCTGGCAAACTGCTGGGGAGTGATCATTAGCTGCAGTCTTGCAAGCTGCTAAAAACCCATTCATTATCCTAACCTTTTTTTTTTGCCCCAAGTTCTATTCACGTCTGCTTTTTCTACTTTAAAAGCTTCTCCTGCACTCACACAAAGGCATTATGGAAAATGGAAGCTCTCTGACACTGCAGTTATGCAAGCTTTGAGTCCTTACACAATAACCTCGCAGCAGGTGACAGCTTAGCTCTGAAATGCCAAGGAGGGTCGCTAAAACCAGCCCTGCTCTGACATGGCCTGTCATTCAAAAATATTACTGTTTGAATATTTTAATTCAAAGAAAAGTGCTGAAACATTAGTGATTAACAAGGTCGCTGTGCTGTCCCACTGAATAATGTATTTATGAAGAAAACATGTAAAACAAAAAGGATGAGAGCGAAAGAAAGTGTAAAAAAGTAATACTGACGAATGGGAGCACAGAAAGTCAGGATTGTCCTGGGTGGATGGACTTGGAAACCGAACCTCACCATTTTTAGCCACCTCAGCTATGATGTTGGCTACTTTAGGGGTGCAGGAAGACTGGGGGTTTAGCAGGGTGGGGAGCAGGGGAAGAATGCCCATCTCCTGGATCTTCATACTGGCCTCAGTGTCTGCAGGAGACAAGGAAAAATAATTTTAGTCAGTGATAGATGCATATCACTTTCTAACTAGGGCTGGGTGATATATAGCACAGTTTCTAGGGTTTATTGCAATACACTACATCCAATACATCATGATATTATGACATCTCCACAAAAGCACATCATAAATGCTAGGACTGGGCAACAAGATCATATGTCACAATACTTTTGATCAAATACCACGAGATCAATTTGATATGTATTGGTACTTACACTACTAAATATTAAAACAACATGAGATTTCTGATGAATAATCACCAGTAATGTGGATATAATGACTAGCCGTTTTTACACTGGGCAAAAAGCCGCCAATAGGCCGGCCTTTTGCCGGCCCAGTCGGCATGTTTACACAGAGGTCAGCATATTGGCGGCCTGTTTTGGGCCACCACAAATGGTCGCTACTTTCAAATTAAAAGGCCCCCGCTAAGAACGTCACATCACATGTTTACGCCTACCCCAGAGGAGGCCAAGTGGCGGCTTTTGGAAAAGGAGGAATAAACGTTATTACGTTTCTACAAAGAGAAGGCGGCGATTTGCCGGCCTTACATTTGAGCAAATGTGCCGCCTTCTCTGTGTAAAAAGGGCTACTGATTAGGTAAAGACAAGTGTTAGAACAATTAGAACAGTCTGGTAAGTTCAGAAAAATATATTAACATACTGTAATGCAGCTTTTAAAACCAGGAAACACAACACTTGTGTCATATCAACATATAACGATATCCAACATCTAAGAACATATATAGTTAGTATATCTCACAATAATGATATAATATCAATATATTGCTCAGAGTTGTTTCTAACAGAACGTTGTTGTTGGTAGAAACAATTATTATGGTTTATAACATGACTTGAGTCAACTGCTAAGGGTTGACTTAACATGTGTATTAAACAAATATACTTCATCTATACTTTATGTGTAACTTGCTCCATCATCATAATACATGATATTAGGGGTGGGTAAAAAAAAACAAACAATTTACATAAGAATTGAGATTCTCATCTCCCAAGAATCAGAATCTTTTCATAATCGATTTTCGAAATGTTAATTCACAGCGTGATGATGACAGAACGAAAAGGTGGAACTAAACTGAGAGGGTAGTGCAGCACCTGGACAATTTACAGCATGCACACGTGAGAGTTAGTTCATCTTCAAACAAGGCAGCGGTTGCAAGCATGTCTTTAATATAATGACTGGATAATCACCTTTGCAACATGAACATTTATCAGCTCACATGTTTGAGATGACTTTTCATGTCTTCACGAGACGCCACAACGTAACGTGAACGGAGCAGAGCAGCGGTCAGCAGTAACAAACAAGGCCAGCTGACAAAAACTGACAATCTAACAAGCAGACACCGGCATTATTCAATACATTAAACAAACTCCGTTATGAAGAAAATGACTATGCTCAAAAACTCTGCTTCTTCTTAGCATCTTGTACATGGATGGATCCCCCAGCGCTAACAGTGCAGCAGAGAAGCTGTTCTCACTGCTGGACTTTTAATTTTAATAACACAGCAGAGCATCATATTTTGTTATACATTTTAAATAAATCACACAGTAAACCCCTTTACTATTCATTCAATTGATAATCAATTTTGAACCAAGAATCATTCGAATTGAAATTTGATTCTGAATCGTATCAGACAACCAAGAATCATAATCTTAAATTTGGTTCTAACATTCATGTCGCGCTCAGGATGACTTTAATTTGTGTTTGATTTTAGTTTATAAGAAATGTAACAACAGTCCCATCAGCCTCTGCTGTGCTTTCTGTTGATTGATATTAAGCAAATGTTAGAATGCCAACAGGCTAAACTAAGATGGCAAACATGATAAACACTGTGCCTGCTAAACATCAGCATTTTGTCATTGTGAGCATTTTAGCATGCCGACATTAGCAATTAACTCAAAGCACTGCAATGTCGCTAGCTAGTTATCTGAACCATTACTTAGCACAGATGTAAACACAGCAGCATGGCATCTTCATACACTACATGTTATTCTGTGTCAGTTCATGCTGTAATCAGATTGGATATAAACATGGGTCGTAGCACCAATCACACTGTGAAAATTTGTGATGCTGTCAGGATGTTGGCTGACCATATTCCTTTCTCAATTATGAGATTTTGTCAAGGGCAGCACCTAATCACAGCGTGTATATAGGCTTCTATTGTTTCGTCCAATAATAATTAATAATTGAGCTGAATAACTGAGCCAGTATAATCAGAATGGGTTTCAAAAGTATTGACTAGAGTTAAGAACAGATCTGCTCCACAGTCAGCAGGGAGAGATTTACTCATTAAAACAGTGAGATGTCATTACTCAGCTGTCTGTCAAAGACTGTCATACTGGCCAGTGGCTTCAGGCACACTAGTAGCCACAGCTGTCAATGGCCCATTTACATTGCACATATACAGAGATTCAGATATGGTTTATCAAATTACTGGCCACATTAAACAGAGGGTTTAGAAAAAGTCAAGACTTATGGAAAACTTAGCAAGGTAGGCAAGGGTCTTTCATCACACAAAGTGTACTGTGTAAATCACGCTCTACTCACTGTTTTTGGCGAGTGCTTTCAGCAGGCAGTCCAGGCAGCTCTCCACGCTGTCAGTGGCGCTGTCTGTAGATGCTAGCTTCAGCTTCTCCAGGGCTTCACTTAGGTTGTCTGAAAACACAAACATTCAATGAACAAATGTTGAAAGGGTTTTCATTTGGGGAGATGATAGTGATGAGCTGAGAATGAAACAAGGGGAGAGAGAGCCAATAAAGGTCTTGTGTGAGTCATTCATAGTCCAGCAAAGTTATGCAAAGCACCTAAAGCCTTTGTCCAAATACTTGAGGAAGGCTAATTATTGCACGTTTGTTGCCACACATGTGAGTCCTAAAATGGCAGCTCACTGGAAGAACAGAGCAATGTACAAACATAATCGTATTGGAGTACATTCTGAGGTTCTGTGATAGACTGGCAGCCTGCCCAATGTGTGGACAGGTTCCAACCCCTTGAGACCCTTGAGATTAAGTGGTTAAGACAATAGATTAGGTGGAAAACTGAACATCTTCTGACATCTGACAAAAAAGGATGGGATCTTCTATTGTCATTCAAGACTGTTTGATATTGATGTATAGTAATTTTCCACCAGCCACAAATACTATTCAGTACTTATAAAAACAAATCTGAGATGTTAGTTTCAAATAAAAATAGGAAAACACCTGTTACAGGCACACAACCTGCTTGAAGAGACTCAAGTGCTCAACTAGTTGGGAAATGAAAAGGTTTTGATGTTAGAATATTCTGCAGATTATTTATAAGGCACATACAGAATGTGCACCAACCTACAATTTAACATCTTGGTATGGGCGTCTCAGTTGTAAATATAAAAATGCCCTGCACAGAGTGGTCAACAAAGCCAGTAAAATCACTGGGAATCAGTTGTATTCTGACACATGCTGCCCCCCTCTGGGAGGCATTTCATGATGCCTGTGGCAAAAACAATATTTACAAAAAGTCCTTAATTTCCATTTCATTTGAAATATGAGGCATGAAACGGTATTGTTTATAAAGTTATTTTATTTTTTCAATAGTGTAGCTTGCTTCCACTCATGCCAACTGACACAATGATGAAGACCACCCAATCAACTACTGTTGTTTTGGATGTTTGAAACTCCATTTACACTTCATACGTACCGGGCAGTTCTGATAGAAATCTGATGTAAAAAAACGAACAAACTGTAAATGCATCCAAGAAGACTACAAGACAGACTGAATCAGATTCTTAAGAGGTGGCTTGAGACATATTCTTGCCAGATATAGAAAAAGTGTGAATGCATGATGCGTACATAATCTATGTCAAATCTAACAGTACGTCAGCAAGATTTGTGTGAAAATAGCCCCTACATGTTTCCCGTGACAATAGCAGATATTTACACTGAAGTTCGCCATCTTGGTACAGTGACAGGAGGAAAATAGCGATTTCAGCACACACTCTCATACAGACGGTGAGATATGCTCTTAGATAATGTATCTTATCTCAGATCAGTTGAACCACTGAATGATCTGTGTGGGTGACAGAGCAGCATGAGTGAGAGTTTAGTTGGTTGGCTAAAACTTACATGCCAATGCAAAACAAGTAAAATGCCTTTTTAGTAGATGTGTGTCACATTTTCAACTCTAAATCGAGAATTGATCAAAATGAGTTTTCAATTTCAGTCATCTATATCAAAAGCAGAATCAGTGATTCTCCCATATCCCATTTTTTTTCTCTCCGCCCCATCTACTCACACGTGTCCAAAGAAAAAAACACTCCAAAGACGACACAGCTGGCTTACTAATAGCCTGCAGCTGTACTTCCAACCGCTTATCCTGTGAGCATGAAGACATCCAGCTGACTGCTACTGGGGGTAACTCCACCAGTGTCACAGATGTTCCTTTATTTTCAAAGATTCTTTATTGATATGTTTCGGAAGAACATTTACCTGCAAAAAGCCACCAGGATAAAGTCAAGCTGTCGATGTAAAAAGTAACAATCTTGTGAAAGAGGAATTTGAAATGTAAATGTAAACGAATGTTGTCATTGGACATAAAACCAATGATCTGTTGATCTTTACAAATCCAGATGTGAAAAAAAAAGTCAAAAATCAATCTGATCTCTAAAGTTGAAACTTAGATCAAATCATGGATTTGGAGCATCATGCCACCCCAATTTATTCCATGTGACATATGCCAGTCTAACAAAACAGTAAACCAAAAATCAAAGCGACATACTTTTTTCCTCGGAGTTTCACTCAATTCCTTGCTGCATGAATGACATTTTCCTATCACTGCAATCTGACTATGTAATGGTTACCAACACATTTCATCAACCCATATTATTTAGCTACCAAGCTAACTTCTTGTCAAGAGCCAATAATATAAAAAACCTTAAAGTCAGCTGTAATAGGAACACATTGGGTCCTATTTAGACAGTCTGTAGTGCATAGTCAAAAGCGCAAGGCGCTAGTGCGTTTAGAGCCTGTCAAGAGTCCATTTTGCTAGTTCAATGGCGGATAATCGGGATGCAAAGTGAGGCACGCAGTGCAAAGAGGTTGTGTTTAGGCTCTGAATTAGTCATGGGTGTGTTCTGGGCGGAAGATATATCAAACCAATCTGAGCGTCGTCTTTCATTTCCATGCCACCCAGAGCCAGGTGTACGAGGACCTGGCACATATTAAACAGTAGCACTTGTCTTCGCTGAGAGACAGGGATGTGGTTCCCTGCTGCTGGACCCTCTGCCCCGTCATTACAAAATCATCTGTCCCATCACCAACTCTGTTTGACTGAATATGAAAAAAATACACTTATATTAAACTGAGGAAGAGGAGCACTGCTGCATCCCTCTGTGTGTGCACAGATCTCACTCTGTGGATCAAGAGGAACAGGTCATGAAAATGATCGTCCTGATCAATAATGGGTGGGATGAGAGGTAAAATACATCCTTAATGGGGAAAATATAACCTGCAGCGATCCTCTGCAGCAGAAACAATGTGTATCTCTACATTAACATGCACATTTGCACAGAAGCAACAGCTGATAAACTTGATTGATTATTTCAAACTCCTGACTCGCAGACAGGGTCATTTAGTATTTAATGTTAATTTATGTTCTGTGTTCTTCTACACATCAAAAGGTCACAAACAGTCCAGATTCATACAGTAAAATAGTTTGAAGTGAGCAGCTGTTCTGATAATTCCTGAGATCCTGTCTAAAACAGATTAATTTTACAAGCTAATGTGAACCCACCTGTGTAGGCACATCTTACTGTCTGAATAATGCACTCCTTAAATAGCAGGAAATAGACTGCGCTTTTGACTTTAGACCAGCTTTTTCTTGGTCTATGGTGCTGTCACTTTCTGCTGCCTCAAGATAGCATCCACCATCAGTGCGCCTGACCACACCTCATTTTAAGACCAACACATGCAGGGGCGCACAGGTTTGCACCAGTTCATTTGCTATATACACAATGTGGCGCTTGTGATGGTTGCACAACGCTGTGCACCACTTTGTGCCGAGCCCCTTGTCCTTTTTTTTATTGTCCCCTTGTTGAGTTTATGGTCAGCTCCTCTACTGTACATGACTGCTGAAGTGATTTTTTTTTTCCCCCATTAGAGTTAACTGCCAGCCATGATCACCACACAAACTGAATCAGTGACAAGTGCTGCACATCATCCATCACATGCTCTGACAAACAAATAGATTATCATTCCTGTTATTCTTGCTCATCAGTGAAATAAAACAAATAACTTATTGTCCACTTGGTCATAGCATTATATATCCTATGAGATATATAGCAAGCCAAGGATGCAGTAAAAATCCTTTAATAGTTAGTAAAAGAAAGGAAACAGAGTGGGTTGGACCCACACTGGGCCCTCCTCACTGGAGAGGAGTGATTTATATGAAGAAAAACGTTATCTGCTCCTTTATTCCTGTTTACAAACATTTACGTAATTTGTGCAACGTTTGTAAGAAATTTTATTACTATTATTATTTGGGTGGCACTAAACTTTTTCATTTAGGTTCACTACTGCTATCAGTGTAAAGGTGGTTAGCGAGACTTTTGTTGACCAAGCCAGCTAACATGAATAGGGATAGAATCATTTAGCCATACGGCTCTTCTAGACTTTGCAAATGATACTGGACCGAATAGCTCAAATTCTGACAGTGAAATTAGTCATTTTGTGGGGGTTGTGAGGCAAAAAAAAAAGTGTATCGACTGTTTTACAGATGCTTCTTTCACAACATTAGCTTGTGGGAAAAAGTATTTTTGGGGCCCGTTGCATCACGTGACAATGTAGTTTCACAGTTTGGCCACAATGAAAACTGGCTCCAAAGACTAACGCTCATCCTGGGGGCCTGGGCCTCCTCTCCTAGCTGGAAGATAATTGTGTGTAACTTTCCTTTATGTAGGGGACTGGTTTGTAATAGAAGGTGGGGGTATTCAGTGAGGCAAAACTCATTTAGACAGTATGATCCACCTGATCTGCTGAGCATTTTTGCTCATGAGGAAAAACCATATGATATCCAACGATATGACGAGGCAGTCTATGAAAATAAGCATCCAGCTTGCATATGCTCCTCACCCTTTGAAATTGACCTCATTGAATTTTATTTTTGAATTGGTGAGGCTGAAAAGACCCTTCTCGGAAATGTTTAATAGAGCTGCATTTCATGATGTCATACAGCTGCTCAATTTCTCAAGTGAAGAGTCACAGCTCTCTACTTGATCTAAATTCTATACATAGCTATGTACAGTCCGATGACATACACTGATAATCAGGTACAACAACTATAATGGTTGATAAATGCCTCTGAAGCATTGTTATATGAGCTACGACGATGCTTTTTCACTGGGTAGGTTCAGCTGTATTTCGGTTGCATTTTCACTCCGCCTACACTCTACCTTGTGCACACAACCCGTTTAGGACTGACCCATCGGGCTTGGTCCAGAAAGTGCTCTAATCACTTCAGAGGCTGACGCGCTACTTTCTTGTGTTTCTTATTGATTGTCATTAGAGAGCACAATTTCTTTTAATTATTTGAAATGCGAGTGGGAATTTACGCCACTATAATTCCGGCACTGTGCCTACAAACCAGGTAATAATAGATTGCATAAGGATTGCAGACGCTGTTGCAGTGACCTGGTTGATGCTGTCAGTTGCTTGTGCACTGCACAACCCACACATCCATCCCCCACGATAGCTGCCTTACATCAAATGACAACACGAGTGATCCAGCCTGGGATTAAACCTTGTGAAATACCTCATAAACTGTCAAACAGGTGTTGCTCTAGATGCCATTCAGGGATGAGACTGCCTCATATGGGCAGTGGTTGTCGAATGTGATAGATGAGGTGATATTTATTGAATTACAGCATGTTTTAATGTACATTTGTTTTAAATACCATTCAGAGATAGGACTACTACATCAGGCACAGGCCGTGTGACCAACGATCAGTGTGTGGTGGTGATGTGTGCACCAGCAGAAAATAGTAACGTTACAGAGAGCAGTGCAGTATATACAGCAACACAAAGTGGGCTGCTGGATCCTATTGCATAACAGCTGTGGAGATGGAGGAGTGCCATCTACACCATCAACTGCTCTGCCATTTCAGGGGATGTGCATTCATTTAGCAACTGGGACCTTCAAGCCATTCAAGTTCCCAGCTGACTTGCGGCAAGAACGAAAGGCAACGCCAGTAAATAATGTTTTCAGAGCAAGCATCGCTAAAAGGAAAAAAATCCCGAGCACTCAGAGCGGATAGTGGATGAGAGTGAGGGCAGCTACCCCACCCGACTGCTGAGGCTGAGGCGCACGCACGCGCACGTACACGGCCAGCCAGCTTCACATTTGACTAACGTTGGTATAACACAACAGAAACTCTGAGGGTGTCACAAAGTGTTACAGCAGCATTAACGCATGGTACACAACGTCAGTCATCAACCATACGTGCCTTCTTTGCAAACGTTGGCATTAAAATAACACTGAGCGGTTTAACTATATGGTAAAAATACAGTCCTGGTTAGCTAACTGCGCTCTGGGTGAGCAGGTTAGCTAGCTGTCTACTCACCCATCTCAGCAGGATGTTGCTACGGAAAATAAACCGGGGTTGTTGCGCTCTCCAGGTCAGCTGGAAACCGAGTCGTACTAGCCGGGAGGCCCTGCTCTCCCCGCACTGCTCGTCCCTTAAACCGCCTTAAATTGGTGAAGTTATCGGGGTTGAGCTCAGCTAGCTAGCTAGCCAGTTAGGTACCGACGGCAGCCACCGGGCCGGTCAGTCCCGCTCAGATGGATGCTGCTGTACAGCGGCCTGTACACCGGCTGACTACCAAGCTAACACATCTGACTTCCTCTCATTTCCGCACCCACAGTCAAGACCTGCTGGCTGGCGCTCCCCTGGACGACTGGCTCACACTGACATGCCACAGTCAAGTAAGCCAGGCGGGACCGAGAGCGCGACTTCCGTCACAGCCTTTCAAAATAAAACAAACGATTCCTGTGACACCTCGCCGGAAGGTGGCAGCCTGAGTCCCATCTGAAAGATGTACAGACACAAGCCAGGCGCTAAGGAAATATTTAGCTAGATACTGACCTTTACCATAAAAATGTAAGCCAGGCATTTCGGGGAATTAATCTTGGAATGACTGAAATTTAGGCTGTCATGCTTGTTTCAAAGGAATGGTCTCCAATCTGTGAGACTGGAACCACCACTCAGGTCCAAAAGAGAAGATTAATGGGTGAAGATACATATATTGTATATATTTACTTATTACTTAAGTGTGACTTTGGAACGTTTTACAACACTGAAAAATGAGGAGACTAAAGCCCAAAGGAGAGATAGGAGGTCTTTTACTGCCAGTTTAAAGCACATTTCCAGCAGTGATGTTGAGTGTGGTTGTGTGTGTGGTCAGAAATGTGCTCTGTACCACCTGCAGCACACCCAGCAGTGATGTCACAGGAGTCCACCTGTATGTCACCGCAGTAAGGTGAACCATCAGCAAGGACAAAGTTTTCACAAGATGTACAGTGGAGTACGTGGTTGCTGTTGGCTTATAAAGTGTCTGTTACACTTTAAATGTAGCAGAAGCTGCTGAAAGAGGAAGAAGAAAGAGGAAGATATTTGAAACCAGCTGCTCTGTTTTTTTTTAACAAATCATAGTTTTTCCATTCCATTTTTTTTGTCAAGTGTTATAAAATCCCCCTTGGTGAAGCCTGGTGGTGAGTTGGCCCAGCCAAACATATGACATTGTAAGGTGTTAACATCCAAAGCACCAATAACAGCTCCTGAAAGGACCATGGGGTCAGAATGTTTAGTTGCCTAAAGTTACCACGATAAAACAGATATGTGTAACAGAACTTATATTTTTTCCTTTCCCATCAATCACTTCAATGCCCCACAGATTAACCAGGTGACCCTTTGGAGGGGCCAACCCCTCCGTAGTAAGCAAGCTAACTGCGTATGAACTGTTCAGCGAGTCTTTGATAGCTTCAACAGGTCCATAATGGCAATATGCTGGTGTCTTGCTGATGAAGCAGGCCATCCATCCAGTTTGTCAGAAATTAATATTTTGTTGTAACAAAAAGTTCAGCCATTCTGAAAAATGTCATGTGCCTGCCTTTGTAAGAATGAAAATAAAATCTGTTTATGTTGTTCATATGAATTTTTATAAATGGATCCATGTATACCATCAGTTGTTTTATTGTTCTTTATGGCATGGCTCCAGTGCTGCGAGACATGTGTGGCCTGGAGACTGTCCCAGATGGAGGATGGTACCAACAGTGTTCAGTCTGTCGCTGATACATGCAGGTGCTCTCAGGTCCAGGTCTGCGGTGGCCAGGCTTCAGAAGAAAACCCTGACCAGCAACCAGGCTTGCACACTCACTTGGGACTTGCATTGTGATAGTTAATAAAAGCAGAAAAGTTCATCACCACCCACAATATGAAAGAGTTGGCTGACATCAGCAACATTCAAATGTTTTGCTATTCTTAGAACCTTACTAGAAGAAGGGGTAAAATGTCAAGTTTATCCTGAGGGGGGTGTTAAAGGACAGGTCATAGGGTTGTTAAAATTCAAAGGATTAATTCAAATGTGGTTGTGCACAGCACTTTCTCTGCAATCTGCATGTTAGATTGTAAAATATCCTGAATGTAAGGTTGATAGCTTTTCCTTTGAGGTGGCTCTGTAGGAACACTCACTGAATGTGCTCAGGGCTAACATGTAGGACAATGCTTCCCTGAGAGTTTAGCATTTTTTTGCACCCTTGCAAATGCTGACCTGATAGTGGTGGTAGAAGAAATATTAGACAGTCATAATAGAATTAGGATTCAGCAGTTGGATCTTATGAACACCTTTGCACAGCACATGTCACAATAAGCCAATTTATTTTGTAATTATTATGTGCGTATGATTTGGCATCAGTTGTGCAGTGTGTCATGTGATATCAAGTGGTCTATGAACACCAGACCGAATCCACTCACAGCAGCCCCTGAGAAGATGTCGGATATCATTGAACAGGGCTTACACATACTAGCCCCATGATGGTCCAGTAGATGGCAGCATGATCACGTAACAGAATGTTATGGCAACGCCTGTGTTGTAGTGGGAGGACCAGTGGAGCCAATTAAGCACCCTTGGAACCAACAAGGGGAACAAGCCTGGAAATAAAATGCAGTCAGGGAAGACAGAGTGAGAGAGAATATAGAGGAGGATAGAGCCTGACGAAATTCTTTCTTTTAGCAGTGTTTCAGGATAGTTCAATATTGGCATGTAATATTGTTAAGTATGAGCAGCTGCAAGTCCACTAAGTATTATACAAAAACTCACAACTTAGGTGAAGAGGAATCTACCCTTCCTCTCACATCCTGATAAGTTCTCTATCATACATTGATTTCTGAATTCAAAACTATTTAATTCCCACATATTTATAAAAAATAATCAATTCTACTGAGGATTTAATAATTAGAAATAACACCAAGCACCTTTGTCTGCATTATGTTCTATAATTAAAGTTTTCATATCAACACATACTGGACATATTTGTTATTTCTGGGATGTCTGTGTAGCCAATATGTTTATGTGACGTGAAGCACGAAGTTGGGCAGTGAACAGTGACAACGAATTTGTCTTCAAAATAAGAGCTTTACATTGCACCCCATTGGAGTTTAGAACTGGGTTCTTAGCAGGGGGGCTTTTAATTTCAAAGTATGCAATGCACTTAATATAACAATGAATTCCTTAAAAACAGTATCTAAAGAAGTCAAACAGATCAGCATGTCAAGCTGTGTGTGTTCTTTCCGCTATGTTGTCCTTGAATAGTCTTCACCATGGTATGCTGCGCTGCATGGGGATGCTCCAATCGCTGGGAGAAAGGAGTGTGCATGTATGGCTTCCCCAAAGACAGAGACAGGAGAAAAGCATGGGTGGCTAAAGTCACAAGGAGCAATTTAACCACCTACAAAGATTTTAACAAAGAAATATGTGAGGTAATCATATTCAAACAATGCATTTGCACTTTCACACACTTTCAATACCACACCACTGGGAAGTTTAAGATTTCTTTAATTAAAAACAGAGAACACAGAACAGGAAAAACAAAGCAAAAACCAAGTGAAGTTAACTTGCCACCCCTCCCAAGAAGCCTCTGATGTCATTAACCACATCGAGGAACTGTTTAGGACAAAGACTGGATCCTCTCTCATGGCGCTTCCAAACGCAGTGGGTTTGTTGGAGAAGGAAGCTCTGGCACTCTGCAGCAGGCTTCCATCATGCTGTGGAGTAAAAGGAGAGATCATCAGGAGATTTATTAGGTTGAGTTTGCGGATTGAAGCAAAGGAAATACAAAATGACAGGAAAAAAAAACAACACTTAAAAGATGGCCATCTTGGAAGGAAGAGCCAAACCAAGAAGGTGAAAAAGTAGCCTAGTTTCAACATCAAGCAACCCCAGGACAGCTTAAAATGTTTCAGGACAAAGCATCAGCATCACTGCCCCTCCACCTACCTGTATCCCTCAAACATCACTGTTCCACCTACTACATAGACTCATCACCCATGTCATAAGGCGCACTTGTGCAATCTAAGACAATCCAGTTCAACTGCTCTGCCATACATTCTTACATTTATAAAACTTATATATTTCTATTTCTTTCTATATTTT
>OMLP01025053.1:0-19511 GCA_900302685.1 Spondyliosoma cantharus | reverse complement strand
GGTGACAGCGCTGCCTCCCGCTCCTGGTCCCGCTCCTGGTCCCGGTCCCGGTGCTGATCCGGGGGTATATCACGCTTTAGGTCGTTATCCCTGCAGTCCAAATGAGGAGAGACGGGCGGGGTGCCGCGCTGCTTCTCTCCCCCCCTCCTTGCTCCCTCCCTCCCTCTCAGATCCACAGCCAGGGCAGATTTGGGCTCGGAGTCACGTACCGAGACGGTTTCCCTCTGCAGAGCGGCACCTCGGCCCTCCTCGGCAGCAGCGTCCAGAGGTGTGTGCGCAGAGACTCCTCCACCAGCACCAGCAGCACCTCCTTCCTCTCCTCCTTCTTTCCTTCCTTCCTTCCTTCCTTCCTCTCCTGCACTGCTGCTGCTGCTGCTGCTGCTTCAGGCGTGCAGCTCACACAGACATCCTGATTTCTGCCTCTCCTGCATCGCAATGCGCTGCAGTCAGAGCCGACGTCCTCCCACCAGCAGCACACCGGCAGATGCACAAGATGTGAGCGTGCAGAGCGCTGCAAGAAAAAAGAAAAGAAGAAGAAGAGGAGGAAGAAGAAGAAGAAGAAGAGGAAGAGGAAGAAGAAGAAGGATGGCGTGATGTTTGGTGGAGAGGAGAGACTCTGTGCTGGAGGGGTTTAATCAGAGAGACTGAGGAGGCTGAGATGATCACATAGAACACACACACACACACACACACACACACACACACACACTGCATATTAATGTGGGAAACAGAGTGGGCGGTGACACAAGAGAGAGAGAGAGAGAGAGAGAGAGAGAGAGAGAGAGAGAGAGAGAGAGAGAGAGAGAGAGAGAGTGTCAACCTGTAGAACCACTGCACAGATACTCTCAGCTGTAATCTATTACAGTACTGGAGCTGCAGCGATCGGTCGACTGATCGATCGGTCGATTGGGAGGAAATGAATCATCTCAGGTGGTTTTCAAGCAGAAATGTCAAGAAGTCTTAAAGGAACAGTGCACCCAAAAATACTTCATCCAGTCAGAAGATGGAGACGTGTTTTAAAACAACATGTTGATTATTGACAAAATGAATCAATAATAAAAGGAATCGTTCGCTGCATCGCCTCGTCTGGGAGCTGAGGTCAACGAAGATGATCGTTTCATAAAGAAAACATGGGATCAATATGATACCTTAAAGGAACAGTGCACCCAAAAATACAAACTCAGTCATTATCTCCTCACATTCATCCAAATACTCTTTATTTAGTCTCATAGATGACGAAGAAAAGCAGAATATCTTCACATTTAAGGAAACGTTGAACACAAAATGTTGATGGAAAGTCTGGTGAAGTTTCCACAAAACATTTCTGGACCTTGAAAACACCTGAAGTACCTGGAGATTAACCCCAGTGAAATAAATCAAACCTGAGACGGCTTCTTACAGCTCGTCAGGCGTAACCAAAGTTTCCAGAACCCTCACGATCACAAATCAATTTGTAAAGACGTTATTGAGACACTTTTTTTTAAAGTCAAAGTCTTCACGGTTGCTGCTGATCTCAAGATGTTGACGCAGAAGGTGTAAATAACTATAAAATGGCTTCTTACACTTTCAGCTCGGCAGCTATAATGAAGATTTGTGTCCTAAGAAAATGTGTCTCCAGCTACGTCAGGTGTTTAGGAGAATGTGGTGACGCTGTTTCACTGTTCCAGAAATGTTTTGTGGAAATGTTTGTCTGACTCTCCATCAACAGAAGGGGGAGGAGATAATGACGGGGGGCGAACTGTTCCTTTAAATTTGGGGCTTTTCCGTATTATTTATGACAGTTGATAAAGAAATGAAGAGTCTCTTTGTGATTTGTCACTTTAGGCTCTGTGAAGCTGAACATTTCACACAAATATTCAGCATTTTTTCCTTATTATAATTTTAAAAATACTCCAGTTTGGCTCTGATGCAACATGTAATCTGCAAAGTAACGAGTAACTAAAGCTGTTAGATACATGTAGTGGAG
Source organism: Spondyliosoma cantharus (assembly GCA_900302685.1). Classification (NCBI taxonomy): domain Eukaryota; kingdom Metazoa; phylum Chordata; class Actinopteri; order Spariformes; family Sparidae; genus Spondyliosoma; species Spondyliosoma cantharus. The sequence goes on along the minus strand of OMLP01025053.1, from coordinate 17,545 downwards.
TAACAAGTACAGTAATAGTCTCCAACATGTAGTGGAAGTATAAAGTACCTCAAAATGCTAAATTCGTTCTTCCCTCCACAGTGAAACGACCAAACATGAGGAAAGTGTAGAAACACGTTCACTGAGCTGTCAGCAGGGAAACACTGACCTCTGGTGGACGGTCAGGGGAGGTGCAGCCTCTGTGACTCAGACTATTAATGTTATTAAGGAAACTAACAGCTTGTAAGTAAAAATAAACACACTTATAATGAAGTCAGGTACTCTGTAATACACTGTTAGTTTGCTTTCTTTAAGGACACGTGGTTCGTTAAGTTAAGACGTGTCTTTACTTTCAGTAGCTTCATTTTATTTCTACAGCCTCGACTAAACCGGCCCTCAGTGACGTCTTAAAGCTGCAGGGAGCATTTTTACGGCAAGCAAGAGAAAAACAGCTCTGATGTTTTTTCACCTGTGGAGGTTTCTGTCCGGCCGCCTGTTGAACACACGAGCAGCCGCTGAAGCTCTCAGCCGAGGTTCAGTTTGATGAAAAGATCATACACCAAACTAATTATTACACTTTCCCACCAGTTATTGGTCACTTTCATCTCTCGGAGAAGCTGTTTGATGTGAATACTTAATGCATCTAAAAAGCCGTGATTAGAAAACACAAAGTACACGTCATAAATTATTCAGACGGACAAAAACAAACTGCTTTCAGGGAGCGAACGATGAATTCACACTTGTTTGAAGAGTTCAGATCAGCTGCACACTCGGATGATCATTCAATGAAGCAGTTTAAGCTGCTCTGCAGGAGACATTTAGTTTAGAGGGTTTGTTTCAACAGTTGTAAGCATGAAAACACTTGATATTTTTGATGAGACGGGTCATTTTCCAGCTGAGTTAAGAGGCAACAAAACCTACATTTCTGACGAGACAGCAGGATCACTTCCAGCCATGTTTTCCGCATCAAAACTAGATATTGTTGACGAGATGTCGCGACATTTTCAAGTTGTTTGTGGCAACAAAACTGGACACTTCTGATAAGACACTGGGACATTTTACAGCTGTGTTAACGGCAACGAAACAGCACACGTTGATGAAACTTCAGGACATGTTTCAGTCGCATTTGTGTCAACAAAAATTTATATTTTTTAACAAGATGTCAGGACATTTTCAAGTTGTTGCTAGTGATATGATTGTAGCGACACAATCAAATGTTTCTGCTGAGATGTCAGGACAGTTTCTAGAAGCACATTCATTTCATACTCAACTTTAAAAATAGTAAAAAGAAAAACCAACAACGTGTATTTTTCTTGGTTTTATTGCAACAACAATGGTGCCAAAAAATTGCACAGTTTGCCCATTTACAATGACATCAGATAATAAAAATGTGAGAAATATAAAAACATCAAAGCAACCCATTTTGACACGAGAACGCTTGAAACCTGAGGAGAAAAACACTCTTCCACACTCGAGCCTCACCGCACAATAGAAACAAAAGAAACCAGCGTCAGACGTCGTCTTGTTTTCTTTCACCTGCCCGGTTCTGTTTATCAAACACAAGTTCTAACTAGTTCTGCACGACACGGACCAGCTAGCAGGAGGTTACAGGTTTTAAAGTCACTCTAGGCAGAAGCAGAATAAAGAAACTGATACGGTTACCAGACGTTAAAGCACTTCGAGACAGTCGAGACATTTAATGTGATTTTTTTTTAACTTCCCCTACCACCAGATAAACACCGGAAAAGATCAGATTTAATCAATAATGAACACAAACAAACCGAGAAGAAGATTTTCACCACCGACATTAAACTGCATCTGTTAAAATGCTTGTTTTTTAAAGGGACTCTGGTCTGACAGAGCTTTTTGTTTGTTTGTTTTTGTGGTTGATCAATCAGAAAAGCAGCTGAAGTGTTTTGGCAGCTGCACCTCATTAAGCATGTTTTTTTATTTAAAGCGATCAATTTCAAATGGAGCAGACGATCAGTTTCTCTGAGCGATTTGATCTGAATGTTAAACGTCTCGTAAAAACAGGAAACGTGATAAAAAGAAGAAAGAATCTGTGATGAACTGTGGATTTAGATATTTGAGGACGTTTTTGATCATCACGTGCACTTTCGATTGACGAGATAGTTAAAAAAACAAGATACCAGAAACAGTCAGAGATGAAATCAACTGAAAGAAAATCGGTAATTTAAAGGGAAACTCCACCAATTTTACACATTATAGTGTGTTTACACATCTTGGGGAGAACGACTGCGTATGTGGGGGAAAAAAAACTAGTATAAAGTATTTAGTGGCTCCAGAAGAAGCTGCATGTCATCTGATAAAATCCCTCCAGTGATGTCACTCAGTGGCCACGTTGCATTGTGGGTAATGTAGGCACCAGGTTTTTAAAAAAGCTGATATCTCTGGTTGTGCTGTATCGATTGTGATCTTTTGTTTTTGAACTCTACGTAACGAGCCCGACAGTGTTAATGAAGTGCAGAGCGCCTACATTACCCACAATGCAACTTAGCCACTGGGTGACATCACTGGAGGGTTTTTATCAGATTACATGCAGCTTCTTCTGGAGCCACAAAAGACTTTGTACTACTTTTTTCCACATGTTAAATTCAAAGAATAATGTAAAGGTCCCGTCGTCTGAATTCAAACTATGTAGCCGGATATAAAATAAATGAATACCGTCGATGATGGGAGACATTTTTCACTGCTGCACAACAACACGAGAGCAGCAGCACCACAGTCTGTTACACCGGTTTTAAAATGGCAGTGTTCAGAGATCAAGATTCAAGAATGTTTCAGGAAGAAATGTGTTTAAACTGATTTTATGTCTTCCTGTAAAATATTCCAATTTAGACAAAACACACAAAACGTCGCCTCGATTAAAAAACGTTCCAAAACGTTGAATTTTTCCCCTCAAAGTGTGAAAGAAAAAACCGTCGCGTGTAACTCTGCAACTACGACATGATCACAGTGAACACCGATATAAACCACATTTATATTAATATATAAAAAAAAAACAATAACTCTCCTTCTTCTAATTTCTTCTACAAAGTCGAGTGAATGCCACGACATCACGACGAGCCGGACGATGTGCGATCTCAAAGCGCTAAAAAAAAAACAAAACTCAAATTTGCACCAGACAGACGAGTGCACAGAAAAAAGCTGATCACTTACACCACTGGCAACTACACACACACACACACACACACACACCCTCACACACACACATTCAGTGCAGGTACATTCACAGAAGGTACAGCAGGCGTCTTGCAGAAGATGTTAACATGTGTTTGTGGAGTGATTTGGTCCCCGATGATCTTTAGCATCTAGTTATCATAAAAATCGCCCAAACTAGAATCAAACTACGGCGTTGGATGAATAATTCTTGCGAGCAAAGAACCAGTGAAACACTCTCACATTCACCGCAGGCCTTCATCGTGTGGCCGACGCCCTGCTGCTGAGGACTGAATGGTTTCAAACCGACAGCCGGAGGAAGCAGAAAGGCACAGCAGCTGCTTCACTGACACGAGGATGTGACACAGAGCGAGACGATGAAACGGCTTCAAACACAAAGAGGCAGAAAATGTACAAGAATGTCGAACTCTGGTGCAGCCGGAGCAGATTCAAGCAACAGAAAATATAAAATCTCTCGTCCGTAGTTGTGTTTGTCATTATTACAGTGATTCATAAAACAAATTTGTGAAACTAACCAGCGTAAAAAAACAAACAAATTGGCAACAAAATCAGAAGTCAAAACAACATCGAAGCTTCATATAAAGAAAAAGAAACATTCAAATTGTCACAAGATTTTTTGTTGCTCTAACTTCAATTCTTGTGTGGCTGACTTTAATTTGGAAACGGACACGTGATCAGTTTTAATTTAAAATGCGTTTAAAACAAACAAAAGTAAGACAAAAAGGTGACGAGCTGCTTGGTCATTAACATCCACCTGCACAGCCGCCGTCGGCGCAGCTAACCGCGATTCAACCCCGAAACTGCAGCAGAGCAAAGAAAGGAAATTATAATCACAATGCGAGGGTTTAAAATACCCGTTAGGAGCTTAAAGTTTGAATCTGTAATCATACTGTAAATGTGTATCAGCTGTAATACTGAACAGACGTCCCGTAATCCTTCACTGAACAGAAATCCGAGGCTTACAGAAAGTAAATAATCTGCTTTTAAATTTCACCGAGAACAACGTACAGCGTCTGTGTCAAAGTACCAACAACAACAACAACAAGTGATTATAGTCGTTATGGGTCAATAACTGAGAGATTATTTATGATTCAGCTCATCATCAGATGCTAATTTTGTCAGTTTAGCTCATTTATCCCAATTAGCTTGTTAAATTCTGCTGTAATCCTCTTTAACCGGTTCACACCTGAACATGAGTCATGTTCACTTAAACAGCATCAACAAGTTTCTTTTTAGAAATCATAAATCTGTTGTAAGTAAGTAACACATTTGCTTCTACTTTGCCGTTTTCACAGTCAAAATCAAGCTACAGTCACCGGAACCAAATTTCAAATTAAAAGCCTCGAAGGAAAAGGGAGGATTAATGCTCTCTAACCCACTGAGAAGCTTTTAATTTGAAAAACAATCAGATTCACACAGAAGAGCAAAGAAGGAAAAACCACAGTACTGATGGAAGCGACTGCATGGAGACATCAGGTACGAGTGGAGAGTTGAGTCAGACGTGTTTCCTTTGCTGCCTTTCTCTTCCGAGTTCTTGGCTCGTTTAATTCAAGTATGAGAATATTTTAAACCGTTATTTACGACCACGCGACTATCAGATGCTTATTTCAGCTCCTCGGCCTGCTGCTCATTTAACAGTCACTGTTGCCTTAGTGAGTGAACGTCACGAGGCGACGCAGGAAAAAAAGAAAGAGGAAAAAGAGAATTATGTGAAGTTGCGGAAGTTGTTTGGCTACATGACTTTTTTGTAGAGAACATGGATTAGATTTATTTGCCTGTCTTTTATCATTGTTCTGTATCAAACACCTCATTTACACCTGGTATTAAAATGGAATCTGGATCTGGACACGTTATCCAGATAATAAATGATCCAGTCTCAAGAAACAAAAACAAAACAAAACCTCCCTTAAAGAAAGTTTTCAGAGTTGTTGAGTTTGAGGAAAATGTAGAAACTCATATTCATTCGTCCCCCTTTTGTAAATTCAGCAAATGTGACACATCAAGTTTTTCCTTTCTGTCAGTTTGTGAAACTAAAACTAAATAACATGTAAGAATTTAGATGTAATGTTTTCTTTCTTTGATTGACAAATGCAAAAGGTAATTATCTGCCTATTGGGGCTGTATTTTGGTCAAATCTGAACAGTTAAAAGTGGGAATTATATTATAATTTCAAGCAAAACAAATAGGAATCTAAATAGGCAGAATATAACCTTTGGTGCAGGAAGTCCTCAGGAATGGACGAGTGTGAAATGTGCGAGAAAAATCTGGTTATTTTAAATTGCAAAACATATTTCAGTATCTAACAGTCATCCCAGACTTTGTGCGTCTCCTCTTCCCTCTGCCATTTTGAATTTATGATGCCATGTCTCATAATAAGATAGATACAAAGATGATGATCAGCTGGAACTGTGGAGGACGCCATGAATAAAAGGAATGTGCTTCTCCTTAATTTCTTATCCGGATAACGTGTCTGATTGTCTTTTAACAGCAGGTGTGAACGAGGTGTTTGAGTGATTAAGGGGAGGATGTAAACATGAATCCTTTGGGTTTCTCTGATGGAGCTGAAGCCACCGGTCGTGTGGCCGCGACAGTCAACAGTGAAGACGACACGCAGCTTCACGTCATCGCTAAGCGGTAGGCAGTGTAGGAGTTTACGCCGTAGTGACCACAGTGAACAATGCCACTGAAGACACTGCAAACAACAGACATACGAACAGTAACACCCTGTTGTGAATCTCTAGTATCAGTAGCTTCACTGGTTTGCGGAGTTGTCGCTCCTTGAAGGCAGAGCTATAGATATACAGAGTAAGGCAAACTTGGTTTCAGGTCGATCCTTCGGAGCCATATTCGCACCAAATGTTCCAAGGCCGTTACATCCCCTCTCTTTAAAACTTAGTGTAACTACCATGGAGCTTTTAGTGCTAACATCGAGCAGGCGGTTCCCCAAAGCTATGTATGTCTATGGCTCTGCTCCATGGCAGCTGGGCCGAGGACGTCCCACCCTCGAGAACGGATCAACCAGCTTCAGAGAGTAAAGCTTCGTCTAGAGAAAAGGCTTGTTATGGTGGAGATGTGGACTGAGACCAGTCAGGTACCGTCAGAGCAGACAACACAAGGCCAGGGGGACGAGCGCCGCCAACAGGAAGTAGGTGACTCTGTAGAGGTGGAGCGGAGAGAAGGTCACCATGGCGACGGCCAAGGGGAGAGGGAGGCAGGTAGTCACGTGAAGGAGTTTACTGGAGGAAGATGAAGAGGAAGTTAAAGCAGAATTCGCAGGAAACTACAGCGATCGTACGAGTCGATGACGCGTTCTCACCTGTTGCCGAGTATCAAAGTGTTGCAGTTAATAAGCAGCGTGTACACAATAATTACAGGCACGACGTGTGGCCAGCAAGGGTCCGGATCCAACTGGGTGGAGTACCTGCAGACGATCAGAACACGCGTTAAACAGATGATTACTACAGCACCATGTCTGCATCAGACGCTGAGAAGACTTTGGTATTTGAAATTGAGGTCGTTATTCAAACTCAATTTACCGACGCAAAGAACGTCATAAATAAAAGGTGCAAATATCTGCTGAGCAATTAATTCATAGTCGGAGCTAGTTAGAGAAAGTGCCGCTTGTGTTTTTTGTCACAGATGACATAAAAATAAATTAAAAAAAGGTTAAGAAGTGAGTCGTTGTTCCTTCATCTCTGCAGCCTCTACGCTGCACCGTGGGGATCACAGCGGGTGATTAGAGCCGCAGCCTGTCGGGATGAAAGTATCTCAGGTCTAACTGGAAAATCGTCCTAGACCTTATTTGCATAATTGGTCTTAACAAATCAGGTACTTAACTGTCGCTGTGGCCGCTCTGTTTATGTGCATGTAGACATTTCTTCTTAACAGCTAACATGGCACTAATTAGCATTCTTAATAAACGCAGCCGAGCGGGCGCTTTGACTCTCCCACGCGCTCTTCGCTTTAATACTGTACCTCAGGTTGCGGATCCAGTGGATGAGTGACGGTGCGATGAGCATGAGAGGCAGCGTGAGGAGCGCTGACAGGCAGAGGTGCAGCTGTAAGTCGTCCCTCACCTCTTGCAGAGCGCACTCGGACAGCAGGGGGGCGCCGTTACATTCTTTAGACTTGCTTAAGGATTCGACGTCGACTTTCCCGTTCTCGGTGTCTTTGTGCTTCCCCGGCGCCTGAAAGGATGATCGAACACTTGAAGTGATTTCAGCTTGGATTTGAGACCAACCAGACAAAATTTTGAAACCGAAAATCTTACCAGATTCAGCATGTGACTCAAAGATCTCTCTGTCATTTGTAGCCTGAGTACCTGAGCATGCAAACAAACACAGCGTGAAGAGATTCAACAATTTCTGAATTAGTGATGCTTCTCTGTAAAATGACTGGAAAGCGCTTCATTTGTACAGATACCGTCAACTTTTAAATTACTCTGTCAATCGATTATTCAGGTTTAGTCACAATTTTTATGATACCAGCTCTTTAAACATGAATATTTTCTGGTTTCTTTCCTCCACTTTGACAGTAAACTGAGTATCTTTGTGTTGAGGACAAAACAAGACATTCGAGGACGTCATATCGGGCTCTGAGAAACACTGACTGACATTTTCTCGACCAAAAACAAATAATCAAGAAAACTCACCCTGTAAAGGTGAAGCAGGAAGGCCACAAACATCGACAGAGCTCCACAGGAAGTCCCGCCTATAACAGTCAGACACAGCGTGATGATGAGCTGCGTCCGCGGTCGCAGAGTGCCACAGTCTCTAGAGACGGACGGTCTGGAGGGAAAACAGAAAACAAGAGCAATCAGAACACCATATTTAAAAGAAGTTTCATGTACCTCGATGTTTTAACCCTTCAGCCTCACCTGTGCAGCGGAGCTAAAACGAGTGAGACCAGTCGCATCATGAGACGCAGGAGTGCGCTGCCCCAGTACGCAACAGCTGCCCCGAAGATGTACAGCAGAGGAGACAGGAAGTGAGGCCACTCTTCAGCCGGGACCGCGCCCTCGTTAAATGTTGCATCAGGGGTGGTCGGAGGGAGCGAGTCCATGAGGGGGAGGCAGAGAACTGACCAGACCTCCTGAAACCAGCTACAGCTGAGGGAGGAAGAGGAGGATTACAGTCAAAAGTCTACGAGTTACAATTATGTCTCATCAAACTGCTGTTTCCACGATCAAGAATGAATTTCCACTTTTGCAAAGCGTACCTTAGTAAGATGTGCAGAATATAAACGGGCAGATTGACTTTGTGAGGCTGCAGGCCTTTGCCCACCACCTGGCTCATGTCTGCAGCTCGCCTCGTCTTCAAGATGGTGGTCAGCTGCCCCCCGCAGGCCAGGAGGAGGGTTACAGCCGTGTACACCGGCACCATGGGCCCACAGAACCTCAGGATCTGTCGGAGAGGATGAGACAGATCTGAATTTATCCTGAAGGGAATTCTGGTGCCAGAGTTTTCTCAAAATAAAGGAAACATAAGAATAACAAACTTTTAAGGGAATGTTGGAGGACAAAACAGGACAAGAAAGTCGTACCTGTCCGAGCACTCTGGGTAATGAAGTCCTTACCGACACCTGAGGTTAAAAATCAGAACATATCATCTATTTAACATCGTTTAACCTCCTTATTGATGATAAAAACATTAGTCATAATGAATTCATACCTTATACTGGCAGTTGGGGGCAGTGTGGAGCTGAAGGAGGACACCTGAGCTGTTGTCTGGACGACTTGTGTGGAGCATCCCTGAGATCTCAGTCACTGACGGCACACTGGACAGAAGACAGAAACACTGAGCACGACACGTAAATGTGCCGGAATGAGAAACAACAGAGCAAAACTCACCTGACGGTGGTTAAAGAATCCTCTCGAAACCACGGCACGTTTATTCTGTACACATTGGGAAGTCTATCTGCAGACGGACAGAGATTATTATTTCATTTTAAAACGTGTGCACGTGAGCCAGACTGCGTATCACGAGTCAAACTTACCTTTATGAACTTTACACTGGCTTGCAACTGTGATCCTGAAAGCCTGATAGACCTGAAGACACAGAGCAGCTGAGACGTTAGAGGCAGAGCAGGAACAGAGACACTGAGTGACACCAGCAGGTGAGATGATGAGAGCTTACCTGGTGAAAGTGCTGCAGCCTGATGGTGTGAAGAAGCCCAGACGAGTTCACTGTAACATCGCTGACAGTCAGACCTGAAAAACAACATTTACCGTAAAGGAATCTGTGTTTACTTCTTCCAGATTTTAAAGATAAAGCGTCAAAAGTGCGACAACTCACCGAAGGACAAGACGTGCGGCACCGGGACGGACTGAGTCTGAGATTCCTGTCTCTGCCACTCGCACTCCACCGTGAACTGTTGACCAGATTAACATTTTAATGCCGTCTGTACAATTAACATCACTGATAAGAGTGAGATTAATCTTGTTTTTTCTCTTCTTTGTCAGTCTGCTCTTTGCTGGGTTGTCTCAAAGACTTTTTAAAGCAGTTTCTGATCACACCAGCGGCTGTAACCAGATGATGCATCCCCTGATTTCTTCCATTTTTGACATAACCTCCTTAACATCAGCCAGAAAATCACAATTCCAGCTAAAATACAATAAAAAAAACAAACAATGCATATAGCTGCATCTGATTCACTGACTGAAGCAGCATGTGAAATGTGTGGTTTGCTCCTTGTTGTTGTTAATGTAATTTGTAAATCAAGTTATGTCACTCCACGGATCCTGCTGTATGTTGGAATATTGATTTTTCTGGTCTTCTGTGCACCCAGGAGAGCAGCACTGCTGAGCAGAGGTAAGAGCAGCTAAACAAACAAGAGACGGACAACAGAAAGACGAGGAAAGAAAGAATCCCATCATCAGAGAGTCTCTGTACCTGTTTGCCGTTGAGGTTGGAGGCCGAAACCACCAGATGAGTAACAGAAGACAAGTCGCTGAGACTGAGAATCAGGACCTGAGGAGGAGAACAGACAGCTGCGATCAGCCTGCAGCAGCTCGGACTGGACCGGACGACGTCTCTTTAGAGGATAATTACCTTGTACGGAGGCAGAAGCTCGGTTCCCATGGACAGATCCACCGCATGCACACTGGGAAATTCAAAGAGCATGAAGACTAAAGAAGCAGTTTTTAAAAAAATCAAGAAAAGAGAAATATAATCCTGTTCTTACCATGAAGAACCGTTCCTGTGCGTGCAGCCGTAGACCCAGCTGCTCATCTCCTGTTGGACACAACAATAAATCAGAGTCACCTTCTTCAAGTCAAATATACATCTATATGAATCAATCTATTAGAGATTCAGAAGTCTGGAAGCTCACCAGGTTGTTGCTCCGGCAGTAGAAATGGCTGTAAGCTTTCCTGCGACTCGACAGAGCAAACAGGAAGTATTTGACTTGTCCTTCCTGTGGGACGGAGAGCAACACTGAGGATGACTGGCACATTTAGATTTCCGTCTGTATCAGGGCTTTTTTTTCTGTTCATAAATCATTGATGCATTTATTGACCGTACGTAAGGAGCTCCTTTATTACATTAGGACAAAGTCTGGTACCTTTGGTGTGCTGTAGGCCAGACGCAGCGTGTTCACTTCACTCCACGCTTCAGGAAAATCTGGAGAACAAAAGAAAGTCACAGTCGATTTGATCTTCGGAAATGTTCTGGTTTATATCCTCTATGACAGTAAACCTGGTGTCTTTCAGTTATGGACAAAATTAGGTATTTGAGAATATACAGTTTGGCTTCAGGTGGACACTTTTCACCATTTTCTTACATAATTAAGAGAACAATCGAGAATGAAAATAATTGCGGCAGCCCTAAATTTCTCTGTGGCGAGTTGTCACCTAAGATGGAGATGGAGGTGTCTTGAGTTTCTCCCACCTCCCTGACAGGGTGTCTGATGAAGTGATGGTTCAGTACTGACAGTTTCTTCTCTGGGTTTTCTGTGAACTAATAAAAACATAATGCTTAGCTTGAAAAACAGACGACACGTGTTTGTAGATGTAATATTTCATGACGTATTCCCCCCGAGGCTCTGGAGCAATAACATCTCTCTTCTCCCTTCATATTTCTTCACAGAGAAGATTAATTTTAAAACACGTTTGTTGTTCTGACCTGTCTGGTTTCAGGATTAATGAGGTCGAAGAACGCCCGGACAGTCGCAAGAACAAGCTCTTTGCACCTGGAACGCAAACAAACTTCATCTCAGTAAGCAGCATGATATTTAAATACACTGACGACTGAAACATAATGAAGCCGCGCTCTTACCAAACGATGGACAGATGGTCAGTCGACACCCAGGTCCTGGGAACTGCTGTTGCCTTGAACATTGAAACATAATGTGAAGAGCAGTGCGGGATCAAACACAATTCACAGAATCCTTCAGCACTAAAAAAACAACAACTTTAAGAAACTTAAAACGAAATGAAGGTAAAGTTCTTTAGTTCCTTCCTGGAAAAGTTCCTGCAGTGGTGAAGTGGCTCAATGACCAGTTCACAAACAACACTTACCACCAGCGACAGCTTATTGGGGTCTCCCGGAGGACAAGACAGGGACGTGAGGCCGGAGCGGACCTGGTAGTCACGGTAACCACCCCCAACAGACAGCACCGTCACGTTCCTGAGCTTGTTGGCCTGGTTCTGCCACTTCTGTCTCACCGCAGAGTAGAAATCTACACGGAGCAAAGATTTCACGTTTACCCGAATCTATATTTCATATTAAAGCTTTGATACTGACAAAGTTCTTTCTATATTTCTCTTTACAAACAAGCCACCGTCACATTTCTCCTTATATTACCCAGCAGGTACGGGTCCAGGGCCAGCACTGGCGCCAGGTGAGGGGAGGCCTGGGTGATGATGAGGCTGACCAGGTTGGTGTTGAAGCGGGGCAGAGTGTAGAGCGCCCGGGCCACCACTCCACCCATGGAGTGACCGACCACCACCACACTCTGAGGAGGCGTCTTCAGGTGCTGGAGGGAGGAGAAACGGCATTTTTTGTAGCACTGTAAGTATATCCATGTCTCTGCTTTTGAGTCTGTTGTGTTTGATCTTTAAATGAATCAGTCTGCAGGGTTTTTGTGACTGATGCTCCAGCAAGTTATCTGACATAATCGGAGCGTTGTCAGTTGTCTCGTGCTGCTTTTACTGCTAACAAAAAGCTGCATTCATCCTACTAGAAACTACTTCTGTAGCTGTGTTTGCAACTGCATATTTAACTGTTATATTTTGACAATTATCCCTGCAGGTTGACAGACGTATTAATATTTTATAGAAGCTAGAATATTTACTGTTAACTGTGCATTATCTTAGCATTTTAGTTTACTCTAACTTCCTTTACGACAGAAGTCAGAGGGATAACTTCAATGTAGAGGTGACGAAATGTGTGTGATGCGTTTCCCCCCCCACACTGAAACACAACTCCACCAGCAGCATCCGTCATCTGGTATAAGTAACCCTGTCTGACGGGCGGATGATATTTGAGGCCTGACCTTGTAGAGCCTCAGGATGGCCTTAATGCTCTCGTGCAGGAAGTGCGTCTGCCGGAGCAAACTGCCGCCGTAGAGGGCCACCAGCTCCTCGTTGAAGTCCACGGTGAACACGTTGAAGTGGAGACCTCCCTCCATGTTTTCAGCCTTCCTCAAGGCCACGGAGCCCAGAGAGCGAGCTGCGAGAAGAGGGGGAAATGCTGGTTATAATCTGATCCCCACCATGTGCTCAGTTTTAATGCTGCAATATTTATTAATGCACAGCTCGTGTGTGCAAATTATGTTTTTATATTGTGAATTATTGATCAGAGTCATCTAATGATTCTGAGCCTCGGGCAGCTCTTCACGACAAACAAACAAAACTCTCACTTCACTGCCAAAAAACCATCACATTTACATTGAATAACATTTTCCTGTACGAGAGAAACACAGCAGCAACAGTCTGATCTAATCTGACACCGCCGCTTCATCAAGCTGGTAAAAATACATCAGCTCGAAGAGTCTAAATGTAGGACAAGAAACGTTGAGGAATAGCGAACACAGTCCATCATCGCAAACATCACAGCGTTACTGTAAATGTGTTTGTGTTCAGAAGAATAGAAGCGTGGGTGTCTTCCTCCCACACACGACTGATAACAAGAACAGACAGAAAGAATGATCTGATGAAGGATTCGTGTCATTCGGAGCATCGCTGAGTTATTAGTGAGAGAGAATATCCGGTCAACAGAAGGTTCCAGGTTTGATTCACCCGGACAGAATTATTACTGCAATAGAAGTCAAAATAAAACATATTTACTACGTGTTAGGATATATTTACCTTAGTGTCAACAACACTTAAGAAAAGAACAAAACCAACAATGTGTTAGTCTATTTTTTAATACACAAGACTCACCAAAGCACACACGTTTCTACTGAGGATGTATATCTTCAAAAATGAGATTTTTTAAAAGAGGTGAGGCTATTTCCTGAAACATTTTGATATAAGGAATGTACAATATGCTCCTTTTTGAACTATTGGCAATTACGATGACAATCACTGATGGCAGTGTCTGTTTGTTGTGCCGTTACTTTGTAATGTAGGAAAAGAAACGTTAATCCTTTATTTGTCTCACGATGGGAAACTTTACAGCAAAGGGAATTAAAGTGTTAAGAATGGGACGATATCAATATTTCACTTTCTCGCCAAAATAATCCTGATAATCATCAAAATATACAATATAATATGAGCTGCACAGCTTTGTCGATTCACTCGTGAGGATATTAACGATTATCCTGAAATCCAACAGTATCTGCTATCAGCAAAATTGCTGTTTTAAACATCAGTATTAGTTTTAGGTAGGGATGCACCGATCCTACTTTTTCAGACCCGATACCGATAACTGGGCTTTGTGTATCTGTCGATACCCGATATCGATCCGACACCGTTGTTGAATTAATAATAAACTTTCTAACTAAGACAAAATAATCAAACAGTTACCAAACATTGTAAAAATGTAAAGAAATTTTGAATTCTTATTTATTTGTTATTAAAAAAAACATTTGTGCATTCAAATCTAAAACAGAATGTAATCAAACTTCGTAAATTAAAATAAATAGAATGTAGTTGTAAGATGTGCTGCGATGGAGGAAAAAAACAAAACTGGATCGGCCCGTGGATCTGTTCATTTTTCAGCTATTTTATTGATATCGGGGCCGATATCGGATCTTAATATCGGATCGGTGCACAACTAGTTTTAGGTGCAGTATTTGACAATCAGGACGTCCCTACTGGACAATGTAGCTCTTCGCTGATGTTACTTAATCAGATGGAAATAGTGATTTGTTGGGGACTATTTTCATCTGAGGATTAACACAAACGTGGTGCTTAAGTGACTATTTATAGCAGCAGGACGGTGTACGTGGGATTGAGTCGAGATAAACAAGAGTGTGTGTTCATGATAATGAAGGAACTTGTTCTATGGCGCAGAAGGAGATGATGTATCAAGCTGTGGACACACACACACACACACACACACACACACACACACAGTTCCTGTTAGTAGGATCGACTCGTTGGTTTTGGCCTTTTAATGGGATTTGTTGACAATAACAGAAAGCTGAGCGTCAAGGTTTAAACACACAACTCTCGACTTGTTCTCTCTCGTGAAATGCAAACGATCTTTATCAACCCTCCGTTAACGTTGCGCTCTTACCTTGTTTATAACTGCCTGCGTTCCCAGGCAGGAAGAGCACAGGGGCGCCGGTGAGTTTGAGCGCTCGGGTCTCCTGAGCGTACAAACCTTCTCCGTACAGGTAGAGGCCGTACGCCGGGTAGAGTCGGGCCACGCGACGAGGAAGAGCCACGCGCTGTCGACACAACACAAACAACACAGACACTAATCCTCGTCAGAGGAGGTCAAGTCGAAATCACTTTCATTCTCACGCAGTTCATTCGCTCTTTCTTACGATTGTAAAACAGCCTCACTAAAGAAACTGCAGCAGTGAGAAAATTATTCAAGTAATAAGAAGTTAATTGTCTGTTATAGCTGACGGTTAATGTATCGTCTAAAGTTTATCAAAGGCAGCTGAACATGTTCTGTAGTGTAAGATTACAAAGTATTGGGTGTCTGAAAAAAATGTCTTAATCGATAAATAACTTCTAGTGAAGAACTCCACTGTTTCTCTCAAATGTGAAGATTTGCTGCTTTTTGCTGTTTTTTTATTGCTGTAAATTTCAGGCTAGGTGAAGTGTTAATATTTTTTATTCACATTAAACATTAATCAACCAATTTTTCTATTTCATGGTGATATATTTATTATAAGTAGCATTTCATAATTACCTTCGTCGAGGAGGTTATGCTTTTTTTCTGTTTGTCTGTTTATTTGTTTGTTTGTGTGCATTATTCTCTCATTTGAAAGTTGCTATATAAACTGATAGATTGAGTTGCAGCTGGAATCAGGGAGGCAAGACTTTTTTTTCCAGTTGATACTATAACCGTTAATTACCTGACTCTCACGGCCGATGCTGATAAAATAACAGATAACAGAAACTGACATTTTTTAAAAATCCTATCCTGTAATTTATGCACACCTGAGTGTAAGACAGGCTGAGATGTAGTGACAAAGATGGTGTCGTGTTCTTGTAAGACAACATGCACACCTGTGACAACGTGTGTGGCTCACAGGTGCAGCAAGCAGTTCTGTGTCTGTTTTTATTGGCTGCCCACAGCACAACATTAAAGGTGCATTCCACCACCTTCTGTGTGTAGATGCAGCACCTGTTGAGTCAACAAAAGCAACTTGGCTTCTCATCTACGTCGTGCATCTCGAGCCGCAACCTTGACAAAATCAAATAAAACAGTGTTTCCATTCCAGCCCATGTTGCTAAAACCTCTTATAGTCAAGAAGGGCAGAAAATTGAGCTGCATCACAGTATAATAACTATTGATTACCATGATTTCACATTATGATTTGTCACACTAATCTATCAAATCTGACTTTTTTTCCTCCCCTTTCTCAAACTATTTCACCCTTCACAGACAACACGTCCTCTCTCGTCTGCCCTGTTTTCATCACAAGCCCTCCAGCTGTGACTCAATGGATCCTGTCCATTAACAACACAAACAAAACAGATGTTTTCTCCAGATACACGAGGCTCCTTCTATCCTCCCTCTTATATACATCACAACAGAAAAGGCTCGTCTGGTTCTATGCTCGATGCCCCCATACAGTGTGTAGCCTCCAGCTGTGCTCCACTTCTGGACAGATGAGCACATTAAAAGCAGAGGAAGACGACCTACATTACATTACATGACATGACCGACATGTCTGTTCACACCTGACCTGTAGCTGATCTGCTGAGAGGATTCAAGGATCCATAAGCTGATTTATGCTTCTATAACCTGGCTAATTTTGGCTAATCTGATCCCTCAACGTGTAGGCAAGCACACCTGCCAAACACACAGGTGAGTCTGTGTGTTAGCATGTTAGCTGTAAATAGCTTTAAAGAAAAAAAAAAAAAAAAAAGAGGCTAATTAATGTTTCCTGGTCAGGTTTAAACAAAATGTGCCTCGCGGTGTTTGGACATGATTTAGCCGGCTACACTGACGTTAGCATGTGCTAACCAACACGGAATGCTACAAGCTAGTTTGTGGGGATAGTAAGAGGTGTTGGGTGAAATAATTAGCCGCGCTACTCACTCGATACTCCGGGTATTCAAACATGTAGGTCATACTGCATCTGTTCTCCTCGAAGCCAGTCAGCAACTCTCGCAGGCCGACCGCCAGCAGCCCAGCAGCGAACACGTAAAAGGCCACAGCGGCGAGTTTCATGGTTCGGTTCGGACTCTGTGCGTCGGACATCACGGCAGCTTCATGTCCATGTTGCGGTGCTGTTCATCCCCCGGTGTGTCTCTCAGACTCCACACAGGTTGTCTCCTCACTCTCACCGGCTGCTGGAGCCTCCTCACAACAGGAACCACTCACTCCACAAACACCGCTGATTGGCAGAGCTGTCGGCCAATGGGATGAAGGACCCTCAGGAAACGGACCAATAGGAGAGCAGCAATAGAGTGACTTGTCATACAATTAGGAAATGCTAATTTTAGCTGCTTCTGCTAACTTTGATTTGTTTTTAATTTCAATTTCTCCTCTTTTTACTTATATTATGATTATCATTGTTATTAAATCTTGATGACATGAATTTTTTTGATTTTTGTGTATTATATTATTATCATATATAAAGAAGTAAGTGACAAGATCAACTCTGAATGCTGTTGAAAAATGAAAAAAGAATAGGAAGATAAAATGTAATGTATGTAATATATCTATAATAATTTTATAATATATATGGAGCATATAATATATATGTATACATATATATTATATGCTCCATATAT
>OMLP01025050.1:6989-31735 GCA_900302685.1 Spondyliosoma cantharus | reverse complement strand
CCAGTTCCAGGGCAGCGTGTGGTTCAACTACTACAAGGGAGCCGAGGCTGCTCACTTCATGAACAAACTGCAGTATGATGCCATGGTGAGAGACACAGACATCAGCTGAGCACACGTGTCCTCACGGGCAGCTCTGTCTGCTGGGCTCAATCAAACCAGGGGAAAGAGTGATGAGTGATTAAAGCGAGTATAAAGTGATGTTGTGCACTAATAGAAATATGATGATAGACTTTATTAGTGCATTATTGATTCCTTCTGGTCCCAGCAGCACATGCAGTTGACATATTTTTCAAAAAAGTCCAAATGTTAATCAGTTTATTTGTCTAAATTATAATCAAAATAAGACACGATCATCTAAAAAGTAGCACTTTAGAGAGACAGACTTGTTTTTGCACGTTTCATTCAGATTTTTGCAAAAACCATCTCTTATTATTATTATTTATTACTTACTGTTGAAGTAGGATTAATCAGGTTTAATAACACTGTAATGCTATTAGAGCTGCAACGATTAACTGAATCGTTGACAACCACTAAATGAATCGCCAACTA
Source organism: Spondyliosoma cantharus (assembly GCA_900302685.1). Taxonomy (NCBI): domain Eukaryota; kingdom Metazoa; phylum Chordata; class Actinopteri; order Spariformes; family Sparidae; genus Spondyliosoma; species Spondyliosoma cantharus. The sequence continues at coordinate 31,186 of OMLP01025050.1, read as the reverse complement.
TTCTGATAATCGATTACAGTCATTTTTAGTAGAGGGAAAAGTCCAAATTCTGATTCCAGCTTCTTAAATGTGAATATTTTCAGGTGTCTTTCCTCCTCTGTGACAGAAAACTGAATATTTTCACAATTCTTTTTTGCACATTTTATTGACCAATCATCAAGATAAAGATCGACAGATTAAAGAAGAAAGATCATGCTCATCGGTCGCAGCCCTGTCTTTTATTAGATTTCCTTGAATATACGAATAAGAGTCTGTTGGTGATAGTTGTGACTTCTTCTGTGGTGGATGGAAGATAATCTTAGCCACAGGATTGCTGTAGTTTGCTGCCATTGAGGTTCACTGATACACAGAGTAATGTCATTTTGCGTTTGGCTGTAGAGGTAAGGTAAGTTTGTCTATTGGTGCGTGTGTTTTATTGAAAAGAAGAAATAGCATCACAATCCACGGCGAGTCTTTTAGTCCCAGACAGTACAGTGTCGACGACAGAGCTCTAAAACGTTCTAAACCACTGAAGCGGGTCAGTTATTGCACATCTGCAGGAGTCTGATCGCCGCCGTGATTTTGAAAGACGGGAGCTTCAGTTAAACACTAAAACCATCACTGACGGAATGAATAGAAATGTGTGAGTCTGATGCAGCTGAACGAGACTCTCCTCCATTTATTGATCCAGCTCTGAAGGGTTTTAATTAGCGTAATGGCGGCAGCTGAGAGAGAAACGTCTTCATGGATCGGCTGTCTGCTCGCTCAGCCTTTTAATACCAGAGTTAGAGGAATTAGCCCGGACTCATTTTAAATCTCGATGGAGAATTTAGTGCTGTAGTGAGGCGGGTTGACCCCGAATAGAAGACGCTTTATACATGCTGTGTGCGTACGGTGGCCGAGAGGGGGCAAAAAACTGCAACTTGACTTAAGAAAACCAAATGAGAACACATTCACTAGTTTGAAAATGCGTTGATGACAAAGAAATATATAAAAAGTGATCAAATACACAACACTGTCAAGTTGTACAAAGTTCAGACAGTAAGACGAACCCGAGGAAACAATACAAAATGCTAAAGCAATGAAACTGACAGAAAATTCTGAAAATCAAACACCGATATTTTTGCTCCGATTTATCCATCTGGATTGTTTTAGATGCAGAGAGATGTCTGCCTTTTCTACAATGTAATGGAACTGGATTGCACTCGGCTTGTGGAGCTTAAAGCAAGAAATGTCATTTCCCAGAAATCGTGGGTTTACTCAACAGCCGAGCTCCTTGTGAGCAGTTTCGTGTAGGAACTATGTTCGCAGGCCAGCTGAATGCAGGACCGCGAACTTCCAGTGAAAAGAGTTTCAAAAAAAGACGTTATTAAACAAAAAACATGCAGAATCTATTCTTAAGAAATGAGAGGTTTTGATTTCAAAACTCTCTGTTTCTCTTCATGCCTGGTTAGCTTTTCCTGTTTCAGTTTGAACATATGGAACACATAAAGTTCAGAGGATTTGGCAGCCGTTTAGATTTCACTTGCATGTCAGTGTTTACTTTAAAACTTGATCCGGTTAGTTATCAAAATAAAGCAGTTCTGCGGTCATGGAAAAAACGGCATAAATCTGCTCTTGGGTTCCAGGCCTCAGAGCGTGAGCCGAGACTGATGATTTGGATTCATGTCTAAAGATTTCTTCATTTCTCTCAAGCGTTAAAGGCTCCAGTGGGATAAGAAGAATCTAAAGTCTTTCCTCTGTGGAAAGTTGTGAAAGAGTGGTTTGACCCCTCCGCACTTTGTAATCATTCAGATACTCATATTCAGTCTAAGGTTAAAACTCCAGCGACAGCTTTGTTATCGGGCCTTCATCGAGACCTCTTGAGTTTGGATTTGAGTTTTGAATTGGTCATGGGTATTAATCCTGTCATGAGGGGTCGCCTGTAGAGATACTTTTGTTTTTCTGGGTGGGAACAGGGTTACAAACAGTAGATTAGTAGTCAAATACTTGCGTTTGCTATTAAAAGTCCATTCGCTATCTGCAAAATCTAGAGGAAATAGGTGTTATTTCACTCAACAAAGACTCTGAAATGTTAACATATGTCTGCTTTTGTGTGGAATCTGATGTTTGGCGAGGGCAGCTGTCTAAATCTCTCTCCTTTCCCTTTTGTTTTTCAGGCTTTGGGAAATCACGAGTTCGACAACGGAGTGGAAGGGCTCATGAAGCCGTTCATGGAGGAGATCAGGTGTCCTGTTCTGAGCGCCAACATCAAAGCGGATGAAGCTCTGGCAGCGACGTTCGGCAGCTCGTATCTACCTTATAAGATACTCACTGTGGGCAGCGAGAGGGTCGGCGTGGTGGGGTACACGTCGCAGGAAACTCAGGCTCTGTCCAGGCCGGGTGAGTGGACGTGATGGGTTTCTGTTTATTTCAGAATGTCTCACATGTTCTCCATGCTCGTCTGGAGGCCTCCACACTGTAAACATGATGATAAACACCCTCACTCCGTCAGTGTGCTGACTTTTCTCTCCAACTGTCATGGCTGAGTGGGAAAAAAAAAGTTTTCAGGACAAAAGAAAAAAGTTTTTCACGTGTGAAACCGAACTTATGTTTCACAAATGTAATATTTTTTCTCCTCATTTTTATTTATTTTTTTATAAGAAAAAAATGTTCATTTTCATTTTACCACATGTTTTCACACATTAAAAAATATTTTTTTGTCCTGAAGAAAAACACTGTAAAATATGCAAAATGTCAAAATCTATTACAACAGCGCATACCATACCAAAATTCATAGTAATTGAAAATAATTGAATGAAACTATGTAACTATTTTTTATTTGCTGTCAGACTTTTGTTTGTATATTTGTTACAGAAACGGCTGTAAATGTTTGTGCAGCTTTAACAGAGATTTTTAAACGTTTGTCCGTGCGGGCGCTCAGGACCTCACCTGGAGTTCGAGGACGAGGTGACCTCGCTGCAGCGGCAGGTGAACAAACTGCAGACGCTGGGAGTGAATAAGATCATCGCTCTGGGTCACTCCGGCTTCACCGTGGATCGCGAAATCGCCAAGAAGGTCCGCGGAGTCGACGTGGTCATCGGTGGACACACCAACACTTTCCTGTTCACAGGTACGGAGCTGAATACAGACGTCGGCGCCACATCTGTCTTATCGTGTCTCACACTTTGGTCACTTTTTATAATTCAAATTCAGATCATTCTAATTCAAATGTGCCCTGGTGTTAGTGGTCTTGGGAGGACAGCAGCACTTTCAGTTGATGAATCATCAGCCAGACTGAACCATGTGCAAGTCGGTTATTGATTCATTGGACTCTCCTGCAGTCTGTCTCTGTGTCTCCTGACATGAGGAAACTTTGACTTCCTCATACTCGTGGTCAGCTCTAGAGTAAACACAGTGTCGGACACAGTGTGGTCTCCATAAATAGCCCTGTAGTGTTTTAATTAAACTGCAGTGAACGGTCACTGAGCAGACACAGGAAGCGTGTGGTTGGTTTGGACCTTGAGCCACAGAAACGAGCACTGAGTCAGTGTTTGAACTTCGGTAAGGAAGAGTGTTTTTGGAGTTGAGATGAGTGGGTTCACACATTGTCATCGCCGCGAAGCCCGACAGAAGTCTGCCTTGAACTTTCGGCTTCACAATTCAGTTCGACAAGTCATCGCACAACCGTTAATTCCATTTAGAGGCGAGGGACAACTGCAGTTGTTTGCTGAACCTTTTACCACCAGAACAAAAAACTTTGTCCAAATGGTCGAAGCAAGAAAACTGAATGTAGTTGAGCAGCTGGATTAGAGTGTATAATTAACAGTTGAGCTCTGATGAAGACCATGTGTGGAAAAGTGCGTCAACAGGAAGTAAATCGCAGTAGAGTTAATGAGTTATCCTGAGCCTTGTTTTTTTTTACATTTTGTAAAGTAAGCCGAAGTAGCCATTAGCTGTTCTCATTTGGGACGACTCTCACTGGATCACTTGATACTGAAGATGACATAAAAACGTGATAATTCCAAAGCAAGTTGTGCAGTTACAGGAAGCAGTACTCTTTCTAACCTGACCGACAGGCACGTATTCAGAGAGAGAACCAGTTCTCGGAAGGTGTGAGTCACAATGAAACTGATAACGTGTGTTTAAATTGGATCTGACTGGAGTTCAGCTTTCAAAGCTAATTAGAAAACTCTCACTACAATAACTTCCAGATGTTTTCAGAAGAAGTGCATGAACCTCGTCACTTACAGTAACTTCGAGTCACAGCTCCTCCACCTCACAGTCCCTTCAACAATGTTTGAAGACATCTGGATTGTTACATTTATTCCAGTCATCTGTTTGTCCCCTGACACAGTTGTTTTCTGTGGTCTTGTCTCTTTGTTCTATCTGAACTGCAAAACTACATTTTCGTACAACACAGAAATGTTGTGCAGCCATTCTGGCATTCGAGTCTCAGAAATACTGTTTGACAAGAGACTTCATGGTTAAAGGACAAGTTTTTTTCAAAAACAGAAACTCTAGGGGTGTGCATCTCTCCTTTATAAGATCTGATACGTATCTAGATACATGGGCTATGATACGATTCAGGGACCTTTTGCATTTTACATTTTTGGGCATGTAGCAGACGCTTTTGTCCAAAGTGCTGTTGAGGTAATATAATAACAAAACAAAAGAGCGTTGCAAAGACATCCATTTTCTCAGCTCACTGTAACGTTGTGAGATATACATCTTAATCGGTTTATACCTCCCACAAGACGTTCATGTGTGCACATGCTTGTCAAAGCTCTTTTGTATGTGTGAGTTAGAGTCCAACCTGAGCATGAACTTGTGTAAGATCCAATTCTGCTAGTTAGCAAGAAGTGAGGAGGAGTATAACATTCCGTTTTCAGACACTTATCACTTCTCCCCAGGTACTGAGATACTTTCATGGCTGTCTGGTGTTTCACTTTGAACTTCCCTTTTATAAACTGTGACTTTCTCTTTGTCAGACTCACCCAGAACGCCCTGGTCAGCTGAAATCGATTGACTCTGTGATTCTTTATTTTACCATGTTTTAAAGTAATACAAAAGATTCATCTTTTATTTGTTCACTTCTCTAACATGGGAAACAAGAATTTCCACCACAGTCTGCTGTCCAAGTCTCCAGAAGCCCCGAGATCCCAAACTGATTTGAAACAAGGTTATTTACCAGGTGACCTCTTCACTGGAGCTGCTTAGATAAAAGCATGAGCTTGATCGCAAGTAGAGGGCGTGAATAAAGTGTTTTCAAATCAATCTGTATGGAACCCAGTCATGTTTTTATGACTTTCCAGCATGGAAAGTCATAAAAAGAGATAATGACTGGATTTGTATTTATGGGTGAACTGTTCCTTTATATAATGATTTAAAAAGTCAAATGAAGCAGAGAAAAGTAAAGAGAGCAGCAAGTCGTTAATCAGATGAGTCTAAATGAAGCTTTTACCAGACTCTGGACCGCGTCGTAAAGTAAACACCAGACTCCCTAAACTGAGTTGTTGCATCACGAGGAGAAACTTCACAAACTTTGTGAAGCGGTTACAGCGAGGTTTGATGTGGCATCGCTGTAGAAGCTTGTCTGTTTTTAGTTTTAAAAGTTCATCTTGTAAGAACTGTCTTACATCTGATTTCACCATTTACTTTTCAGGTCTTAGTGAGTTAAGAGTCCTCTGGACTACTTCTAAGGTCTCCCAGACTTAGGTGCTACTTTTAGGCCTAAAATATTTTGTGAATAATCTTATTTTCAAAAATTAGGAGTCCTAAAGTTACAACTGACACGCCCATTATTTTTAGGAGTTGCTCCTAAATTCGCCTGTTAGGAGCTACTTTTAGCCTTAAGATTCTTTGTGAATACGGGTCCTGATCTTTGTCTTTCAGGGTCACCTCCCTCCTCTGAGGCCACGGCGGGTCCTTATCCGTTCATGGTGAAATCAGTGGACGGGCGGCAGGTTCCCGTCGTGCAGGCCTACGCCTTTGGAAAATATCTGGGTCATCTGAAAGTGACCTTTGACGAAGCTGGAAACGTGGTGAAATCGACAGGAAACCCTATCCTGCTGGACAGCAGCATCCCACAAGGTTATTCCATTATGCCATCTTTTTATTTCTTCATGTTAAGGGAGGAGGCACTTTTCCTAAGAAAAAGAAAAGAATGATCTAGTATCCCTCGCTAAAGGAAAACAACAAATCAGAGAATGGTTTTAAAAGCCAGTAGGGGTGTAGAGGAAGTATCTCCATGTTTCTATTAAAACATTAGACCACTCAAATCAAACCTCTTTCTCACCAGATCCCGATGTTCTCGCCGACGTGGAGGAATGGAAAAAGAATCTGGCCAACTACTCGGCGAAGGAGGTGGGAAAGACTCTGGTCTTCCTGAACGGGACCTCTGAGGAGTGTCGATTTCGAGAATGCAACCTGGGAAACCTGATCTGTGACGCCATGGTACGTCTTCATCGTTACAGGAGTGGATCTCAGATTCTGCTAACGTGAGAACGATCACTCCTCTTAGTTGATAAAGTTCCCATGAAGTGACAATCAATCAAGTGTCACAACAGTTTGAGAGCCAGCAGTGAGAAAAACAAAAAGTTGGACGGTATTCTTGAGTTTATGATTTACTTACAACAACCCAATTACATAACTTTATTCAGTGATGTATGTGAATCATGTTTTATGGAGAAAATGTGTTCTGATGTCCTCCAGCTGCTCTGCTTGGACTTGGCACAGATATTTTTAAAATGAAAAGTAGTTGGCAAAGCTGCCGGCAGCTTTTGGCTAGCTTTGTGGACAATGAAAGGATTCGAGGCCGAGCTATCTCCTCTGACAAAAGATTCATTGGAAAACATCAGGCACCCCTTTCACATTTGAAAGCACCGCTCACTGTCTCCACCACGTCTACAAAGATTGTTTGTAGTTCAGTGTAAGAAGCTCATTGGAAATCATCAAAGGTGAGGCAAGGTTTGCTGGACGTGTTTCCATCTCTCAGCAGTCTCCGGTCATCTCGACTGCTTCATCCAAGGGGTTGAAGAATATTTTTGTCTGTTTTTTTTATTTTTTTTATTATGTTTCCTTCATTTTTCCTGCGGGGGCGCAACATCAAGCACATTTAGTTTCCGCAAACACCGATCAATGTCCAGTCCCTCCCGAGCGGCCTGTGTTTAGAGGAAACTGAAAAAGCTTGTTTGCCCAAATATCAAGAAGTTAGTCCAGGACAGACCTCCATGATTTCTTTGGCTAGCTGCAAGGAACTGTTGATTTTGAACATCTCCAACCTTGTAGAGAACATCTTACATTCGGGTCAGATCCCAACCAAAACCATTTGTACACCGCCTCTGGGAGTACAAATGCTGTGTTGGAATCTGCACCAAGAGTGACAACAAACCAGAGTCCGGACCAGACTAAACAACTCGAGGTTTGAAAACGCTCGAAATTAACTGAGCTTAGACCACCCATCTTACACGCAATTAGCTTCAAGCTAACCCTTGTTGCGAATCAGCTAGTCGTGATATTTATGTACACTGAGGGAATCTGCCGTTTGTTTTCATCTATCAGGTCAACAACAACATCAGATTCTTAGAGGACGAGCAGTGGAACCACGTCAGCGCCTCCATCTTCAACGGAGGAGGCATCCGAACGTCCATCGATGAGGAAAGCAGGAACGGTGCGCCACTGATTTCTCCACCTGAGTAAAATTCAACCAGAGCAGCATTTCAGGAAGACGGTCGGGTATTTTCCGTACAACTAAAGAAATACTGCATTAAAGTGCGTCGATGTGTCGCCTGCAGGTTCGATCACCATGGAGGACCTGATCTCCGTCTTACCTTTCGGGGGAACCTTCGACCTGGTGCAGCTGAAGGGCTCCACGCTGAGGAGAACTTTCGAGCACTCAGTGAAACGATACGGCCACAGCACCGGAGAATTTCTTCAAGTGTCCGGTATTGATTTCACATCGTTTCCATCTGTGTATTATCGTCTGGTTTTAGACTCCTGGCAGATCTTATGCCGTTTTTCCACCAGCACTTTCTGGCCACGCCGAGCTGCTCTGATTTGCTTTTCCATTGCCAGTTTTACTAGTTGAGCCGAGCTGCGCCGGTGACGGACCTGCGGTGTGTTTTGCGGTTTCATCGTGTTCACTTTCAGCTGTTTCAGCAGTCGTGTTTAGTTGCTGCTGCTGAAAACACAAATGTTTCCTGTAACGCTGCTTCATAATAAAAGCTTTTAAATGACTAAACGGGGGGGCTTTTATTGTGAAGGAGTTATAGTAAATGAAACATGTTTGTAACTGAATTAGAGGAGCCATTTTGTGAGTGGTGATTCTTCGATAGTACTGAAGCGCGTCACTGGTTTGAGACACACCTTCAAGCAGGTAGTCCAGATGTGGTGGGGCCGCCACGCCAAGTCAAACCGAGGAGTGCCAGGCCCGGCAGATGCAATGGAAAAGCGGCATTAGTTACAGATGTTTCAACCTCGGTCATGACTCAATTGACTCTTTCCAACAGGTTTCCACATAGAGTTCGACCTCTCCAAACCATCGGGGAGTCGCGTGAGGAGCCTGGACATCCTCTGCACTCAGTGTCGGGTCCCTCAATACGAACCAGTGGAGGATGAGACGGTTTACACGGTGGTGCTGCCGTCCTACATGATGACAGGCGGAGACGGATTCTCCATGATCAAGAATGAGACGCTCAAACACAACAGCGGTGAGAAGTTCGGATAGTTTTCAGGATTTAGGTTTTGGGATTCTGAGCTGAAACTTTTCATTTGACTCTTTATTTCCTTCCAGGTGATCTGGACATTTCAGTCGTGTCCAACTACATCATGCAGAGGAGGAGAGTTTATCCGTCTGTTGAAGGACGCATCAAGTTCTACAACTCAGCGTCTGGACTGCGGGGACAGATGCCGCCACTGGTTTTACTGGTTTCACTGGTGCTCCTCTGGACTCTGTGTGGGACCATGTAGGAGAGACTTCACTCAGAAGGAGGTTTTTTTTTAACCAAACCGCATGTGAACTTGAAGAATCAACAACACTGATGGATGTAATTCTACAGGACTGAAAATATGATTCCTTTGATTCTATTTTACATTTCAGAACAAAAGCCGAGCTCGAGGAGAGGCTGGATTTGGCTCCTGGCACACAGGGGCTGAGTTAGCAAATAGGACAAATAGCTGCACAGCTAACCGAGCTAACAGCAGCTACATTTAGCAGCACACCAGGAAACTCCATGAATGATCGTAGTAATGTAACTGGCCTCTGTCATTCTCGGAGTCAGTCCGGAGGTGAGGCGGAGCAGCAGGAGGACAGCAGAAAATATGATCGGGTTCAACCCAGACCAGTGAAGAACGTTAATTTGAAGTAAAGTTGTGTTTTTGTTCAGTAATCTGTGACTGTAGAAACACTCAGTGTACTTCTTTTACGGAAGCCCTGAGGGGCCAGTTTTTTTTTTTTGTTGATCTGTTTTGGATCTAAACTGTTCTCTCCTGTGTTTCTGACTTGAGAACTGGTGGAAGAAAAAATTTGCCACGATAACCTCAGTTTCATAAGAACATTTCAGGAAAGTTTGTTTTTGTAATACTGCATTTTGGAAAAGAAAATTAGGAGAAAAAAATCATTACATGTGTGAAGCCAAGGAGTTATTTTTTTTCTGGGAGCATTAAAAAAAAATTCCCCTGAATTTCTTTTTTTTTTTTTTTTTACCTGACCTCACACACAATTAAAAAACAGAAATTATCAGGCGAGGGAAATGCATTTTTTTCCAGGCTTCAAACTTTTTTCTTTTACACATGTAAAGAAAATGTCCTGAAAAAAAATATTTTTTCACTTTGTTTGACATGAAAAGAAGTTCCCAGGAGGGTGGGAAAAACATTCTCCTTTCTTTACATGTATCCTGTGAGGGGAAAACAGACAATAATTTTGCGTGGTTTCACACATGAAAAAAGAAATTCTCCTCGGGAGAATAACAATTGAAAGTTAGGAACTTGAGAACCTTTATTTGACCAGTTCTCACACGGGAGAGTTTACATCAGACTTAGAAAATGGATCACCAGGAATGAAAAATGTTCCACACTTGCCCCTCTGGGCTTCCATATTTTACTAAAAGTAAAAACTAGGAGATTTTTTATTGGACGCCCCCGACTCATGGATGACATGAAAACAGGATATTTATTTCATGTTAGCTCACACAGAAGCTGTTCCCCGCAGCAGCTTCTCTTCAGGCTGGAACATGCAGTGTTTTTGAAGCAGACTTCCTCGGGGGAACAAGGCCTCCACTGTGCGAGGGATCTCCTGAACAACGCTCGCTGCCTCTTAATGCTCGGGAACTCCTCATTACTCAGTTCACTGAGTGTTACACAGCTGGCACCGGCCCACACCGACACCAGCTGCCAAATTCTAGAAAACCCACCACATTAAGAGTCAGGAAACTGTTCTGAGAAGAGACAGAGCACGGAATCAGCCTGAGTCACATCAGGACAGTCTCACTTTTCTACTTTTTACTGTTTTATATTTAGACGTTCAGTGGAAAGAGTTTTTCTCGGAGCAGCTTCATGTCTCAATGAGAGGAATGTGGATTTCGCAATTCACTTTAAAGGGCTAGTATTTTAACAAATTCTCTCTCAGCTTAGTTTTAGTTTTATTTGTCCAGATTTTGGGATATGTGGCATTGAAACGATCGACCCCGTTCTGTGGATTTATCCTGACTGATATCCTGAGTGTGCTGTCTTTCATTATTTTGTCATAATTTACATTTTACATTCAACTCACATCACTGATCAGCTGTTTCCGCTGTCTGCACTATAATGGTTGTATTTCTTCATCGGTTCATGCAACATGGCTAATGATAGTTGACATAGATGAACAATTACAACTTGCCCTATTTAAAGTCATTCCTGAAGACCTCTCTCCATTTTGTCTCCTTGTTTTGTTTACCTCTAGCTTCTGTTTACTTCCACATCCACGCGTGACGGTGCCACGTAGCCGACACCGCATCGTCCTCCAACGACAATATGCTTTACGTGACCTAGTTCATTCTCTCAAAAGAGTGAGACACTGTTCATGGAAAGATTCACATTTAGATTTTTGATTCTTTGTGAACTTTCACTTAAAGTTTAAACTCCACTTAAAAGTTGCTTGACATTTTATGGAAACACAGCTTCTGTTACACATTCAGTCGTTAGTGAAACAATAGACAGACATGGTTATCTGTAGTGGCATCAATAAATATATCTCTTTATTAGTGCATCAATATACATTGGAATGTAGAGATGGTCCCAGAGTGTTTGGATAAAGTTGAGTATTGCACTTCTATAATCCACACGTGGTGGCTGTGGATACAGTGTTTGGTGCGTCAGCTGCTTCACAACATGATTGTTTCCTTCATTCCCTGAGGAGGGAAAAACATGAAAACATCAGTTTAACTTGGTGAACACATAAACTCTAAACAGCATATTTAATCAGCTACTGTTTCAATGATCGATTGACGCTTTAGTCACTCTTTAAGAGAAAACTGCAGATGATCCACTGATTCCAGCTTTTGTTTACTCTGAGGCAGAAAGCCTGTTACTGTTGAGGTTTTTTAGTTGACTGAACAAGACAATTTTGAGTTCAGCTTCAGGAGTTTCTGCAGTGTTTAAGTCATGATGGTTCACTTTAACCACAGCACTGTCGCCTTCAAGACTCATATTCACTTCAGTCATGGAGAAACGGGTCATTAATCGACCAGACAACACCGGAGAGACTCCATCTGTACCAATCATGTCACGTCATAGGTCAACTTTTTGGCTACATTACATGATGTCTCTGTATTCTGCTGAAGTCGGCTCGTTAGCCTAGCTTAGCATAAAGACTGACGGCCAGTGGAAGCATATAAATAATAACCCTATTAACAATTTACAGCTGAAGCAAAATGTTGTTGTTACATTTCTGTACTACATTAATACTACACAAAACCAACATTTGATCGCAAGAAAATGAAAACTAGTGGTTATTATTTTTTGAAAATGACAGATTCTTTCTTTTATTATTTTGACGACTGAAACCGTTCAACAACTATTTAAATGAATACATCAATACACATACACATTTCAACCCAATCCAGTGAAAAATAAGAGATTGGTGAGGATTAGAAAACACAAGGAACCACTAAAATGATCAAATTTAGGTTAGAAGGCCAAACTTCAGAAATTCATAACTTAAAGATTATTTGGAGTACAGCTGAAGGGTTTTACAAAGTCTCATGAATTTAATAAAAGTTTGCCATGCTAGGCTAACCACGAGTCTTTCTTTGTACTTCATCCACTGACATAAGATTAACATCCATCTTATTCTTGGACAGAAAGCGAGTGAGTTAAACTTTTCCTTTAAAAAGAAGAAAACTGTGTTTGTTTAATCTTCACAGTCCTCTCTTCATATTCACACTTATATTGAATACACTGATCTCGCGTCGCAACCTTTGCTGGTCTTTTTAAGGGAGTGACATCTGTGCAGAGAAATTCACCAACACCTGCATCACGTTTAAATATGAATAAATATAAAGTTAGTGTAGTTTAATTTTACATAAACATCACTTCTGCTGCTTTTAACTGTGAGGAAAATCGGAGACATCAAACACACAGGTCACAAGTCTTGTTAGTTACAGAAGATGATTTTAGGTCTGTACCTGAAGCTTATTACCGTAAAATGAACTTCAGATTAAATTTACAGGGAATTCACAGAGCAGAACACTTATACCATATACAATCAGGTTTAGTAGATGTTTACAGGCTTCCTGAGGGCCTTCCCCTGCTGGGATGAAGTGTCTGACCCCTTCACTGTTGAAGACTTCACCGTACACATTAACAAACATAAGAGTTGAGTCTTCCTGTTTTATCTCTTTACATTCTCCACTGTCACTTGTTTACCTTGGTGAGTTCAGGGAAAAGCTCCTGCACGGCGATGTCCAGCAGCACATACGTCATCTGAGGAGACACAAAATAAATGTCGCCTCAGTAAGAGAGGAAACTGGAAGCTGAGCCAGAGCTTCTTTACCGTTCGACTGGTATTCATTATAACACGGAGAATAAAAAATACGCAAGTGGATTTTAAATCTTATTAGACCTTTTAGTTTTAAACATTCTTACAACCGTAGATTTATTACTGATGCTTTGGTGTTAAGTCAAATGTGTCCGTGTTGAAAATGTCACAGCAAAAGTATCATAAAAAGTATTCACTTCAGCAGGCGGCCTACTTCACGTTGGTAAAGGTAATTATGCACTATGAGATCAGAGGGTAAAAAACTCTGACCGTACTGTAAAACAAGGCGTGATAAACAAACATGAACCACTGTCCTGTTCATTGACTATCTGCCTCCTAAAAGGTTTTCAGAAACATAGTGGCCTGTTTAGCTGTAATACCATGTTACGTGATACCAGCTGGGGAAAAACGCAGGTGGGGGAGGAGGGGGGTCTCCCAGTGGCTGGCAATCAACTTAAGTCAACAGTTCCGACAGCATCGACATAAAAACAAGCTTCACCAAGTCTTTATCAAACTGATCAGGTTTGTCTATATGACCTGCTGTTTCTGTCATTTTGTCCCTGTGTACATAAACCTGTGATCTGAAGCTTTTCTGTTTACCTGCTTGTTGAGGAGAGGCTGCTGCAAAATGTCGAACAGGAGCCGGATGCCTTCAAATTTTGCCTCTTCGCCGATGCACTTTACCACAAAGTCTGAAATCACACACACGCACACACGCACATTATATTTTGTGACGTGTCTAAAGTCATGGCAGAGCATGTTCCTGTTTGGGAGTACAGTTATCACATTCCTGACTATAATAATAATGATTCCTCACAACTGATGTGTGCTTGGACAAACAATGACAGCTTAGCCTTATCCACTGTCTAATATTATGATGCAGCTTAAGAACATTTAAAGAAACCAGTAGAGAAGTCTCTCAATTTAAATTACAAATCCTTTCGTGTTTCAGAAAACAAGCTTGTATGTTGACAGAACGCCTTGAACAGATTTGATTTCTGATGAACTCAAAGTTATTTGTTGGAATCTGCAGACCAGCTGAGATGAAGTTTGGGGAAGTTAAAGTAAGTACGACTGTTTTATCTTTCACTAAACAAGAGTCAGTTAGTGCCTGGAACTTGTGTCTCAATAAAATACTCTTAGTAAATGAGCTAACTAAACTAGAATAGCACCCCAATGGTTCAAAAAACTTGGATAAAGCTACCACAAGTGTTTGTTTTGCAGTTTTCCTCTCTGGTTTACTTCAGTGTTTCTGTTGCTGGGTCTGGACAATGTCAGTGACTTCAGAGACATTCATGTGGACAGTCCCAAACAATCATTTCTTCAAAGTGTTGTGAAACCTGACCTGGTAAATACTTCATCATCTCCTCAAACGTCTGCTTGGCTCTGATCTGTTTGTCCTCGGTGGTTCGCTCCTCGCTGCTCTCACAGAACACGGCGTCTGCAGGATTAAATCACAACATTTAACTTCTACACGTCTGACAGTTCAAGGGTTATATTTCTCCTTCCAGTGACTCCAGACTCCATCTGTTTTCCTTCCTGTGTCTCTCGCCTAAAGACTGAAGCGGACAAAACAGCCACACACATATAAAATATACCAAACTTATCTCAATATCTCAAACTGCACTCTGCATTTAAATATATTCCCCAGAAAACCTATATTAGAATAATTCACATTGTAAATTAATGTGTGGTTTGAAAACAACATTGTCGTCCCCAGTGTTTAAACAACACTATATCTGGTTTCAGTGATGCCACTCTGAATGCTGTTGATTCCTTTGTAAATCAACACAGACACACACAGTCTTTGGTACCTCTGAGCTGTGTGATGAGGGAGACCATGTGGTGCTCCTGGAGAATCTGCTCCAGTTTGGACTGCATGTACTGGTCCATGTAGGCCTCAAACGTGTTCTTCAACAGGATCCTGCCCGCAGACAGGACGTGGTGCAGCCAGTCCGACATGTGGAACACCGTCCTACCTGCCGGTCACAACACCAGCACACACCAAAGAGTCAAAACACAGGCGGATCTTAAGAACAGCGTTAATGCTTCATGTACAACTCCTACTGTCCACATCGCATTTTTGTTGGGCAGTGGCAGTGAGGGCGAAAAGTCGCTGCAGGGCTTCCTAAGTGCTACATCGTAGGCAGCCGGACTTGTTTCAGTTTCTTTAAGACGTATCAGCGCTCATCCAAGAGGCTTCGACAGTTCTAACTAACTAACTGGAGGGAAGTAGTAAGCTTTAAACCCTGAGCTGGTGTGTCCTTTCAGAGCCCTCAAAGTCACGTTTGACTAACAAGCTTACGACAAGTAGATAAAAGCAACTCTCAACATTCAGCGTACATACACTCTGCTCCCAACTATGAAGGTTTGCGACTGATAAAGCTCATGATAGACAGGCACAGCTAGATCAAGTTTCTCCTACATTTCCTGAAATACCAGGGTGACGAGTCCAGTCAAATACATGATTGGTTGCCTGAAAAAAAAGCAGGGGCGATGCCACAAAAGATTGGAGTGGCAACAACCACAAAAGCGGAGGGCGCCGAAAAAAAAAGACGCTCTGAGCAGCTGTGTGCGGTTTGTGCATTACTAAAATAAAAGTTCTCCCAAAACGTTACGTGGCTCTAAGTAACAACTGTTCACTTACCGACGTACATCATGTAGTCATACATGCCGCCCACTGTGATCTTTTCCATGAAGCAGTTGTTGTTGTGTTTCCTCTCCAAACTGTCAGACAGGTTTGCGTTGTTCTTGAACAGGTCGCTGAAGAGCTGCAGGCCAAAGTCAATCATCAGTGAGTCTCAGGAACATTAAAGTAACACAACAGTGGGAGTTAACATGAAAATGATGTTGTATCAAGTTGCAGCACGACTGTCCCTGACTTATATTCTGTGTTTTAACACCTTCGTATAATGTATAATATCTATGCCCAATTTAATTCCCATTAAAAGGTGCAATATGTAAGAAATCGTGCTGGAGGGTAGTGTTAGATTTGACCAAATGTGCCATATTTGTGCCAATATGACACCTGATTGTCTGTACAGACAACAAAACCATATTATCTGAAACCTTGCTTTGAGAAATAAACACATTTTTCAACAATACCTGTTTTTTCTTTAAAAGGGTGTGATATGTAAGAGTGTTCATTTTAGGTAATTTTTCAATGTTTCCATCTTTCAACTAAATGAAAAGAAATAACAGTGTTGAAGTTCTGTCAAAGACATCTAAAATATTATGCTAGCCAGCTGGGCCTGACTTTATAGTGCACATAATGTTTCCTGTCAGACGCA
Organism: Spondyliosoma cantharus; assembly: GCA_900302685.1. NCBI lineage: Eukaryota > Metazoa > Chordata > Actinopteri > Spariformes > Sparidae > Spondyliosoma > Spondyliosoma cantharus. Next base: position 14,920 of record OMLP01025050.1, on the reverse strand, counting down.
CCCCTCATTGTCTCCATGGAGAAAAACATTGAGGTCAATTATAATAACAGACATAGGTCTTCCTCCCTGAGAACACAGGAAATGCTTTTCCTCCAAGACCTTTTTCAACCTTCTGTTCACTCACAGGAAGGCTCTTGATACAGTTTTGAAGATAACCCCTGATCACTTTAGGCATTTAGGAGGAGGGGACTGTCTTACCTTCTTGTTGTTCTCGGCGGAGGGGCTGAGGATGGTCAGCTCTGGTCGGTTGGGTTTTGGTTTGGGCGACTCGCAGGAGTTGAAGAAGGACTGGATGAACGGCTCCAGGTTCTGTCCTTTCTGGAAAACAGTTTCATTGTTTGATATCATCAGCGTCATGTTGAACTAGTCAGAGCACTGATGGACAAATCTGTCTTAGACGTGTCCTGCTAGGGTTGAATACTGGGTACTGAGAGGAACGAATACAGGAAGGAATACCTGCAGGAACACGTGATTTTGGGCATTAGCGTTAAAAGACAAGGAGTTTTGTTAAATATTTCTTTAAATACTTTTCTCTTACTATGTTAACTGTAATGCAAAAAAAAATCAGAGCTAACAGAGCTTACACATTACTCACTATTAGGAAGCAGGGCTGTCAAAGTTAACGCTATAATAACGTGTTGCACAAATTCCTTCGAATATTTTTTGTTTGACCTGAGATTTACGCGCACGTCATGACGCTCGGCCCGCTCCGTAGTTTGGGATGTCAGGCAGCAATGCAGCAGTCCCGCTGAAGCGCGCCGAGTCAAGAAGAAACGAGCCTCGTCGAGCAGAAATGGATAAAGAATAAGGGTCTTTTGAATGGCAAGTTTCAAAGCTCTGCCAGATGATTCTCTCGACGAGACCAAAGTTATTTGTGTTTACTATCAATGTGAACCGAGTTACCACCAGAGTACTTTGAGTCTCAAATCCCACTTGCTGGCCAAACACACAGCTGATGCAGACAGCAAAGGCAGACCATGCTGTATAGTTGCAATGTAGACGCCTGCTAAACTCTACATGAGACAAACATTCAACAGCGATAGCTTAATGTGTGGCTACAGCTTGCAGGCCAAATAACTTTGTTTAGTTAACCTTTACAAGTGTAAAGTTGGACACTACATTGTGGTAGTATTACAAAGGAATGTTGCATTCTGGTCAATAACCATCTGTTGTTGATGTTGGGCTTGAGTTTGCCATGTTATGCTTTCAGCATATTTTTTGAGCATGCAGTACCTTTGAGGTTATTCTGGAGAATATTCTGGACAGTATTGTCATTGTTTTGGATTGACGCTTACGTTCCAGGATACTTCAGACAGAAGAACAACACACAGAGCTAACTGTGAATCTCACCAACACATTTCCTCAAAACAAAAAAAAAACAACAAAACAAAAAAGGCGATGACGGAAGCGGTAAATGAACGTACACATTTAAGACCTAACTAAATGTAATTTAAGACCTATATGCAAAATATGGACGTATTTAAGACTTTTTAAGGCCTAAAATTGAGATTGTCAAATTTAAGACTTTTTAAGACTCCACAGGAAACCCTGTAGAAAACTTGTGTAATGAGGATAATCATTGTGAAACTCAGGTAGAGAAGTAACAGGAACTTAGTTACACTGGACTGTGGGAGTAATACAGACTCACCTCTTTTATCAGCTTTCCTGGAACCGACTTGAAGATTTTTCCTGTGAAAGAAAAAACTCAGTAAACAAATTGGACTAAACCTGCAGACCTGTTGTAGACAAAAAAGACCTGATATATATCTATTAACTGTTGATAGGAGACATTTTTTGAAATTCATCACAACCAGTTGAGTTTGCTTGAGTATATTAGATTGAAATGGATACCACTGTTACATGAATGTGGAAACTTTGTGAGTATTCTGACACGAGTCAGCGATTTTGCGAGACATCTACCCTTTCAGTCCCAATCCAAAGTGTTTGGTTCATGTTTCTCCAACACAGATGTACATTTTAAGACAGAGGTCAGATTCAGCGAGCGATTGTTCATAGACACATTAAGATCTGCATATATTGTGTTCATGTCCTAAGACCTCATGGCTTCTTAACTGAGGAAAAAACATGTAAAGAAAGAATGCTATTGTGGCCTCCTGTCTATAAGATAATGTTCTAGGATTAGCCTTTAAGCTATTTGGAACGTTGCCCAAAAAGTAAATCAAAAATAGAACTGAATTATCACCAACAGGATGTCACATATAGCAAGATTCATACTTTCACCCTGACATGACAAGCTTCAGATAAAGAGGAGATGGAACATGGACAGGGTGATGTGAACATACCCAGGTTGACATCAGGCAGCATCCTGTCCAGAAACTGAGACTCCATACTGTAAGGAGACAGGAAGTCTGCCAACAGCTGACTGTTACTGAGCTCTGGATGCTGCAGGAGTCTCTGCACACACGGACACACACACACACAACAATAACATAATACATTTACAGTTACTGCTGTTTATCTCTAGAACTCCAACTTAAATGACCTCATTTTTTTAAACATGATTTTTGTCTGTACATCTTGTATCTCCAATGTCTGTTTCCATCAAACATCAAATGGGTTAGGGGATAGGGTTATACAGCTCATGGCGTGCAATCCAAGTCTCCAGAAGCCACGAGATCCCAAACTGATTTGAAAAGACGAGCTCGTGCACCCCCCTTCAGACAGGGTGCGTGCTAATGCTATTAGCGTAGCAGCTACAGTGAGGACGTCTTCTTAAAAAAGGGTGTAAATAACATCTTTTCAAATCAATTTGGCGCTTTGGGGCTTTGAATCTCTGGGCTTCTGGAGATGTGGTTTATACTGGAGGACAATGCTGCAATGCTGTTTTGCTGTGAAGCTTCACCTGACCTTCCATCAGCATGGGAAGGGAGGAGATAATGACTGAAGTTATCAACTTCCTTTAAATTCTTCCTACTATTGTTTTGTTTTACTGCCCTCTAATGATAATATACTAACACCTGTAAATCAAATACATTCAGTTTTTATGAGCTTTTTTCTTTAGCAATCTCATTCTTCTCCCCAAACTAAAAAAAAAATCCCTTAGCACCAAAGACAAACAGTGAAAAATGATCTAAAACAGTTACCTGTAAATATTCCTCAAATTCTTCCCTTTTTGATGCGAGGAACTCATAATTCTTTGGTCCAATAATTCTTTTGGATGGAAGCTGTGCATCTGCAAATGTGCCTGGAAAACAATAATGGAATAAAAAATGTTCTTGAAAATACAAGACAAGACTAGACACTAATATTGTCATTAGAATAAGAAATCTGTCAGTTATTCATTCAAAGTCTGTTGGTAGAGGCTCCTTTTTACCGTGGAACTCTGTAAGTTTGGATTCAAGTACGTAGAACTCCAGATATCTTCTGTAGACCGACCACTTCTCTGTTTCATGACCGACTGCAAGAAAAGGAAAAAATCCAGCATGTCTGACAAGTTGAGGCTAAAACTGACACTGAACACAAGGCGCAGACTCCATGTTGAATGTGAGAGACTTATATTTCTATTTGGTATAAAAGTAAATAGATCAGGTTAGTTATTAAACTGTCTCCTGGTTAGAAGTCCATGGAAACCAAGTCCTTGAAAGAATATGTAAATAAATCTGTAAATTAAGAAAATATTAAGTTAGCTTCGCCCCACAGTCCTGCTTGATTATGAACAAGATAACTTGAAGAGGAAGTAAGAGTTTAAATCAAGACTTCCATCTCTCAGGGTCTAATGTGCAACTGCTACAAACGCTAAAAACATCCCAAACAGTGTATTGCTGCAGAAGCCCATTTCTGTGTTTTCCCTATAAGTTAAAAGCAGCTCAGCGCTGTTGAAACTCTCCGCTCCCAGACAAGTCTAACGACAGGGGCAGCTTGTTTTTTTTACCTCCTTGTTCACTCACCTTCCTTCCTGTCGTTGCGCTCCACATCTATGCAGAAGACGGGGATCTTCTCCCTCTTGACCTCGTCTAAGTAGACATCGATGTAGGGGATGGTGATGCTCCAGGCCGACAGGTTCCTCAGGGTGCCCGGTGTGCTGGCCGGCTCAGCAGGGGAGTCGTCCTCCATCACGACGGTCGCCTCCTCCACCTGCAGGGACAGAAAGAATCAAACCAGAGAACAATTCAAATTCACATTAAACTTTCGGTTTAACTTCCTGTCAGGGTGATAAAACACAAAACAAACCAATAAATCCATAAAATAAATGTATGTGTCATTTTCTAACACCTCAATAAAAAAAGATGAATCTCAGTCACACACTAATCTCAATCTCCAAGAAACCAATGACAGGAGGAAAATGCTGTGAAATTATGTGAAATCCTTTGGTCTTTACAGAGCTGATATTCTACTTCATGTTGTTTATGAAAGATTCTAAGTTGGTTTAAAAGACAAAATCATAACTATAATATATCATTCCTCAGACTTAAAGAAGCACAAACACTCACTATATCATCGTCGAAGTCGTTCATAGCACTCGGTGGCAGCATGGCTCCCTCCATGGTCGTGCTCTTGAACACACCTTTGATTTTGCTGCCAATTCTGCTGATCCCGAACGACTCCCCACGTTTCGAAAAATTCCTAGGAACCAACAGAGAAATCTAATGACTCATTTGTAAAAGCAAACATACATTAATGCTACACAGTCTCAAACGTAAATCTCATCTATTCAGAAAAAAATATTATGAATCAATTCTCTTTGCCTCCCCTCATCTTGTTTTTCTTTTGGTGCTTCTCTACGTCATGATGATGCTCAAATGTTGGAAAACAGAGGACTAAAACAGCTAATTTATCTGTCATTTTGTACTTTTACTGTTTGATCCACTGACATCACAGTCACGCCGTTTTCCCCATGACTTGTTGACAGCATTTCACTTCATGCTATAACAACTGATAGGAGAAACAAATGAATTTTCTCTGTATGATGCATCAGTCATGCTGCAGACATGCAGTAAAAAGAATGACTGTGAACACTACATGCCATTTTCTCCCACAGCCAGAGCTGTGTGCAGAGCTGAAAACAAATTTCTAATATTTCACCGGCTGGTTTCAACCGCCTTCTAATAAGCTGGCAAAGTGCCCGATTGATCCGACAAATCAATCAGGTTTAGCTTGTTTTAGCACTTTCCTGTCCCCAAATTCCTCCAAGGTGCATTTGATTTTAAAAGAGCTGTAAGTCAGACTTCTACCACAGCTGAGAGCGTCACGGATCAATGGCGATGGGACAGACGTTACTGAACCAACTGAGACGCTCACCTCTAAAACTTTGTCTCCTTTGGAACAGAGAGTCAGAAGAGCACAGGTCTCAACCAGAATCTTAATTACTGTGCTCGCCCCAGCATCCGTTCATTCTCTCCTCCGTGTTGGAGAGGACAGCAGATACTACTTTATGTGCCAATGATCACTGTCACAATCAAAAGGAATAGATGTCTAAATTCAATGTGTTGCATTTGTATGTCATTATAACATTTTCAAAAATACTGACACGTCTTTTTACTACTTTGAGCTGCTTTTCATGTATTTAAAGCGGTGTATGGTTATAATATATTTTTTAAGGACTGCCATTAACGACCATTTTTGATTGTTGATTAATCTGTCAATTATTGTCTCTCTTGATCAATGAGTTGTTTGGTCTATAAAATGTCAAACAATGGTGAAAAACGACGATCAGTTTTTCATGCTCAAATGTTGTTTTTTTTGTCCACGACACAAAGAGGAAGAGGAAAGAAACCAGAAAAGATTCACATTTTAGAAGCTACAATCATAGAATATTCACTTTATTTCTAAAAATGAATGACTACAATGAATTAATCGATTATCATTATTGTAAGCAATTAATTTATAGGTTGACAACTAATCAATTAACTGTTGGCAGCTCTTGCTTATTTTGCTAAATAGAGTAAAAAATAGGATTTTCCGCTTTGTGTAGTATCAAAATAAGGATTGCTTTGGCATTATATTAACACTCAGGTATTACATTGTGTGTGTGTAGTGCTAGCCTCATTACTCGTCACTGATGATGGCAAATGGCACTGTTGGAGAAGAGACAACTTCACAGTCTCTATTGTAACATCAAGACTCCAACTGTCCACTACTGAGAGTAATGAAGGATGAGAGTGACTGAAAGTCTCATTCTCAGGTTTAAAAAAAAAATGACCAATCCCTGCCAGAGACAAACTCAACCCATCATCAACAGATACATATAACAGACCCCTGTAGTGTTGCTTAAGCCCTGTTGTCTTAAACAGGTCTATTGTCTCAAACATGAAGTGCAAGCGTCAGCATGCCACAAAAGCCACAAAAGCCCAGCAGTGGCTCATGATGTTAACATTACTTTGGCAGCCAACATTCGACAGAGCAGACTACAGTGAAATATACTGCATCAGTTTGTTTACAAGCAGCAGACTCTGTGAGGTCAGCCGACATGCCGAAGACCTACTTACCTGTTTTCTTCCAAACTGAAGCTATTTCTGGAATAAGATACATGAGCAACTAATGATGACAGTCTGGACAGAAGACCTTCAGGACTGTTGTCCCTACTACAGTACAGTGCAGTGCAAAAACACATCAATCTACCACTGTCAAACAACATTTTTGGTGGATTGCATTATTCTTTTTCAAGAAATAAAATATGAACAGAGGAGTATCTTTGACCAAGTGAATGCAGCTTTTACTATATCACTAAAAATCTAGCTGTGGAATGAGTGATGACCCTCACCCTTACTGTTCCAATACGTCCATCTATGGCACTGATCTTTTCACATACACTTTTTCTCTCATGGTGATTTTATCAGCGTGTAGATAGAGGAAGGTTTCCATGTGAGAACATTTATAACTTTCCTCTCTTTGCGTTATTATTCCCATATGAAAGATAAAAATCAAAAGCAGACTAAATGTCTGAATTATAAAACAATCCACATCACCAACCTGCTGATCCTGTTGTTCCTTGTTGGAGACTCGACTCCTCTCAGCAGGTGTCTGAAGTACTGAACAGACAGGAGACACAGTCAGTGTTTAGATTACGACTTGTTAAGTGACGTGAATAACATTGATCATCTCATCAATATGCGATGTTCTGCATTCATGTGAATGTCACTTGACACACGCCACCAATCCAAACACTGTTGACCAAGTACACCCCCTCATCACAACAACGCTACCTGATGGCAGCGGCCCCCCAGCAGGACAATGTGCCCTGACAGTGGGCGCCGTCTGGCTCTGCTGCCGAGGACAGACACTGTTTTTCTAGCAGAAATGTGACGAAAGGTCGGTAGGACAGACAGGACGACAGTTTTCCACTTATGGACGTGGTCATTTTTTTCTCATTTAAGTTGCCAAAGACTCAACAAGTTACTAAATGACTGGTCCTGTAATGTTGCTTTGTAGGTTTTAGTGTGTGCCTCTCGTCTCACCAGGTACCACAGACACTCTCGTGTCGCTGGTCGATATCCTCCGTTGCACTCATTTCTGACTCCGCTACTTCAGTTCACTGCTCCAGTTTACCCATTCGTTCTTTCAGGTCTGTTACCGACACTTCTAGTCTGGATAACGCGGCCTAAGTGTCTGTGAACGACTCCTGAACTACTTTCCTTAATTCTGTCAGCTTTCAGAGAATCTCAGCCTTGTTCATTATGCCCTCGTTTCCAGTAGGCTCGCCCTGACAAGGAGGCGCCCTGTTTTTCTTTTCGGCTTCTTTTTGATATTGTTGTGGTCTTCCTGAGGTGTTTATAGCTGTAGATGTGCTCATACCTGCCTCTAACACCCGGCTGTTTGTTAAGTTACAGAATATTTGAAGGGCAGCAAGAATAAGCAGACAACTATACAGGGAAAAATAAAAATCCAAAAATATATATTTATGTTTATATTTATATATATTTATATATCTACGAGGTATGTATCCACAAAAAAGAAAACACCCATTTCAAAAT
>OMLP01025048.1:0-21738 GCA_900302685.1 Spondyliosoma cantharus | reverse complement strand
CTCACCGGGCAGCACGCCGCCAGCCTCACCGCCAACCTGCGGCGAGGCCGCGACGTGAAGAGCCTGCTCATCCTTGACCACACCGGCGTCTTCACCGACGCTTACCACGAGTACGTGTTCCTCATCGGGATTTTGAATATTGTACATTTCTTTTAAAACAATGAATTAAACTTTACACTCGTGTCTCTTCGTCAAGGTACTGCAGCGTTTTGGGCCACTTCCAGGTGATGGGAGGTTTCCAGAGTCTCACCAAACCCTCTCTGTGAGCACACGCCAACACGTATAAAATCAAGTGCTCAGTAATCCTCATCCTGACTTTTTACTAACTAGCGAGGATTCTCCTCACAGAGATTTCTTCGGGAAGAGTCCCGAGCTGCTGCAGAAGCTGTCCGAGTGCAGCGAGGAGAACCCCTCCATGTCCGACGTCCTGATGGCGCTCTTCTACCTCCCAACTCGCCACCTTCACGAGTACGGACGCCTGCTGCTCAAACTGGCCACCTGCTTCGAAGTGGTAGGTGGAGCGACTGTTTTAAATATTTCATCCTCACTAAAACATGGACTTGTCAAGCTTCATTTGTCTCTAAGACAGTTTGTAATCGTGTTTTTCATTTCTAAGCGTGCCAGAGGGAGAAGAGTTATATTTTGTCTGAAGTTCATGAAGTTTTAGCTCCAGTTTCTTTATCCGGATGAAGACCTGATGGTCGAAACATGTCGGATTTTTTAATTCCTCGGTTTTAAATATTTCCTTTTTTGGATTGTCTTTTCTACCGTTTTCCAAGAGCACCCGACATAATTGTTGTCTCCTTCGTGTTGAGCAGAGCAGCCGGTCATCTTCTCTTCTTTTGATGAACACGTTGTTGTTGTTTAGATTAAAAGAGCAGAATATTTTCAGATTTTTGGTTTAGTTATTTTAAGGCTGCAACAACAAATAATCTTCATTGTCAACACAATTGATCAGTAGTTTGGTCTATAAAATGTTGAAAAATGTTGATCAGCGATTCTTAAAAACCCAAGATGACGTCCTCAACCAGAGATATTCAGTTTACTGTCACAGAGGAGGAAAGAAACCAGAAAATATTCACATTTAAGAAGCTGGAATCAGATAAATATGACTTTCTTTCGTCCTAAAAAATGACTGAAAACGATTAATTGCGTATAAAATTAGCAGAGATTAATAAAATAGTTTACAGGCCGTAAATGTTTCAAGGTTGTTTCTTGGGAAAATCAAGAGAATCGGACTCAATTTAAAACATTAAAATTCATATTTCATTGTGAATTATGTCGTCAGTGCTCGGACGACTACCAGAAGCTGCAGGACAGCTGCTCCAAGTTCGAAGCGTTGGCCCTCCAGCTGAAGAGGAAGAGGAAAGACGCCGACTACACCTTCCACTTCTGGAAGAGCTTCCCCGGCAAAATGACGGTAAGCTCGCAGAGCGCGCGCTCGTCCTCCATGTTTCAGACCCTCGAGGCGTCACGTGGTGTCGCGTGTGTCACATGAATGGTGTCATTGTGTGGTCAGGACTCTCTGAGGAAGCCTCACCGCCGGCTGATCTGCGAGAGCAGCAACAAAGCGCTGACCCTGCAGAACGCCGGCAGGTTCTCCGTCAACTGGTTCATCCTCTTCAACGACGCTCTGGTCCACGCACAGGTCAGCCCCAACACACACACACACACACACACACACACACACACACACACACACACTTTATCACACGCTTCAAACTCTTTCACTTTAATGAAGCCGTCCATGTTTCAGACTCTGTAACTTGGTGTGTTTCAAGCGTTTGTATGTGCTTGCCTCCGTGCTGTCAGGGCGTGGCGCCTTGTAAGAACCTTGTAAGTATGCAGCCAGAAGCAAATGTCAGCACAGCGACCCGAACTCTCCCCCGTCCCACTCCTCCTTTACTCCTGCGTGTGAGAGCGTGTGTGTGTGTGTGTGTGTGTGTGTGTGAAGGGCTAAGGGCTCTGTGTCACAGGATTCGGTCCTGTTCGAGCTGATTTACTTTAAAATCACAACAAACGCACTTCAACACAATGTTACCGTAGAACAGGAGAGCTGGGCTTTGATAGGAACCAGAACCAGAATGAGGTCGTGACAGTGAAGTATTAATACAGAGAGCGTACGTTATTCTGTCTGAGCAAGAGTTCGGCAGTATAGATAAAATCCAGTTACTTTGTTGTTTTGTTTCCTTCCTTTGCTTTTTACTTCCTTCTTTGCCTGATTGTTTCTTTAGTTCGTTCACTGCTTCTTCCTTTACTTTACTTCCCCTTTACTTACTTTCTTTCTTTACTTCCTGTATTTTGTATTTACTTCCTTCCATCCTTCTGTGCTTACTTCCTTTTTTACTTCCTCAACTTCTCTACTACTTCTTTTCCTTCTCCATAACAATTTAACTTCGTACTTTCTTCTTTACTTTTCCTCCTATCTTCACTTTTAGCCTCTTCCTTCTATACTTCCTTCCTTAGTTACCTTCTTCCTTTCTTTACCAATCCTTTTTCTTTTCTTTCTTTCTACTTCTACCGTTACTTCCTTTTTGTTTAATTTTCCTTCACTTACATTTCTATTTCATTTTGTTAACTTATCCTTTACTTCCTTTTTACTTCCACGTTTGGTTTTCTTTTACTTTCTTCCTTCTTTCTGCACATCCTTTTTTTTACTTTCTCTTTACTTACTTTTTCTTAATTTTCTCTATACTTATACTTCCTTCTGTACTGCCTATACTTTTTACTTACGACTGTCCTCTGTTACCACATATGATTTCAGAACATCAGTACTACTTTAATGCCACTTGTATAATCAATGATAATACAAGTGTTCAAAAGTTATGTTAAGTTATGGAATGATTATGGAAGATTTGACGTGACAACACTTAAAGAAGTGATGGTCGGTCTTTATTCCGTGCAAATCTAAATTAGTTCACGTAGTCAGATCATGTGAGTTTGCTCGTTCTAGTCCTGGTTTTTTATACGTCTGTTATTGTAGTTTTGCTAGAAGTTTTCCTTCGCTGCAGCTCAGAAAAAGACCACGAGTTTGGAATAAACTCACTTAAACTTGCGTTGAAACGATAAAACACTAGCGGTGAGTAGAAGGACGTCAGTATAGGCACATAAATATACGTATGTCCGGTGATGCCCAGCCCTATCCCGACCTCCACCCTCTGCCTGCTGAGGGAGACTGCATGGAAGGACGAACCGACTACAACCAAGGCTCTCAATCCAGCTTGAAATCCAAAACCTAAGAAATCCCCTCAGATTCCCTCCACCATCTTCTCTCCCGTTGAAGCCTTGGTTTTGAACTGTTGGTTCTCATTTCATTTAATGACTCACGCAGGATTGAAAAGGATAGAATGAACCCTTCACATGTAAGAAATCTATCCTTTTTTTAAATTCACCAACAGTTTCTGGTTCACTTCTCCAAAGCAGTTTCCTTCCTCTCCTCCTGTTTGTCTCTCCTTCCTGCCTGTGTGACAAAAAACAACTTCCTCCTTCGCTTCTTTTCTTTTTTACTTCCTGTTTACCTCCTCCTGTTATTATCTTCCTTTTCTTCACTTCCTTTCACCTTCTTTATTTTAGTTTTTCTTCCTTTTTTACTTCCTTTCTGTATCTCCTGTTTCCTTTTTACTTTCCGTCTTCCTTTAAGTTCTTTGTATGAATAAGAACAAAGTGTTGGTTAAGAGCATGTCCAGTATGCTGAGCTGTTGATTTCCAACATTTGAAACATATGTTGTCTTGCATGACTAACCTGAATCTCTGAACTTCCTTTTTATTTCTTATTTACTTCCTTTTTTAACTTAATTTGTTTCCTTACTTCCTTAAGTACTTCCTTATTTGCTTTACTTCCTTCTTCACATCTTTCTTCCTTCCTTCTCACTGACTTGCATCTTAACTTTCTGTCTATCACGTCCTCCTATTTTCTTTGCCTCCTTATTTCCATCTTTACTTCCTTTTTTATTAGTTTTCAAACATGGAAATGGACCTCAGTGATTTGGAAATTGGCTGAAATGTAAACTGAGTAGAGATTTAAATCGTTTGCCAGCTCCATGTGTGAGTCACGACAGAGAGGAGTCTGTCAGTGTTTACTTCCTTACTTCCTTTATGCTCCCCTCTGTCAGTGTCCTGCTTGTAGAATTGCTGAAATTTTAACTTTTATAGTTGATTATCAGTGACTTCCTCATAGAAAAGGCGTTAATCTGCCTCCTGTTTGTGTGTAAAGCTCATGAACACCTTGTGTGTTTATTCACGGTGGCTGATCTCGTCTCTTTGTGGTCAAGATCAATGTTTCCGTTCACCTTTCCCTCTGTCTTCTCTCTTCTTTCCTCATTTTTCTTAATATTTTTTGTTCTCTTTCTTTCCCATCCTCCATGTTCGCTGCTCCTCCAGTTCTCCACCCATCACGTGTTCCCTTTGGCCACGCTGTGGGTGGAACCGATCCCAGAGGAGAACAGTGGCACGTAAGTCGTTTAACCACAGTCGAGCATTTTTTTGAATTATTTACAGCAATTAGATTAGTTATTAGATCACAGCTGTCTATTTTATACGTTTATACAGTATATACAGTATATAGCTTTTTAATGTAATTATCTTATTTTGTTGTGTTATTTCTGTTTCCCTGTCTCAGTCGTATATTATTGTGACACTATGGATTTTTTGTGATGTTTTCTTTCCTTACTTCCTTTGTACGGCCTTTTTTACTACTTTTACTCTCCATCAAAACTTTTCGTTTACTTGCTTTTAACTTCTTTATTACCTGATTTTTACTTCCTGTTTCCTGTGACTTCAGTTTCTTTTCTTTTCCTCTTGACTTCCTTTTTTACTTCCTTTTAACTTCTTACATTTTGTTTTGCTTTTCTTCTCTAGGTCCTTCTTTTTATTTTTTTACTTTCTGTCATTTCTTCCTCACTTCCTTCACTTCCTTTTCTTTTCATCTTTACTTCCTTTTTTACGTTATTTTTACTTCCTTCCTTATTTCTGTCTTTACTTATTTTCCTCTCTCACTTCCTTTTTCTTTCTCTCTCTTTCTCTTCCTTCTTGTTTCTTCCTTTTTTACTTCCTCCTCTTCCTTTTGTATTTCCTTCTTTTTACTTTCTTTCTTTACTTAATTTCTTTCACTTCTGTTCCTTCTTACCCCCTTTTTACTTTCCCCATTTCCATTCTTTGTTTTGTCCCTTTGACATCCTTCTCACACTCTTTTTCTTTTAATTACTTTCCTTTTCCATTTCTTTTATTTTCTTTCTGACTTCCTTCTTAGCTGCCTTTTTTTCTTCTTCCTTTCTTTCTTCTTCATCCTTTTACATCCTTGTTACTTCCTTCTTTACTTCCTCTTCACTTCCTTTTGTATTTCCTTCTTTCTTCCTGCTTTCTCTTCTTTCTTTGCAGTGTGTTCCACCCTGTGAGCCACTAGTTGTTTCTGGTGTAAAACAACATGTATTTTTCTGTTTGCAGATATGGTCTAAAGGTGATCACACCAGAGGAGACGTTCACCCTGCTCGCCTCTTCTCCAATGGAGAAGGTCGATCTTTAAATACTTCTTCAAACTTAATTTCCATTTGTTGTGACTCAACTCGACTCCAGTGTTTGATATCCGTCGTTGAAAGGTGCATGTTTGTTTGTTTTTTAGGCAAAGTGGCTTCGCTCCATCAACCAGGCGGTGGATCAGGCCCTGAGTGGAGCGGGGCAGGACACGGCATCGATCAGCTCGGGGTCGTCGCAGAAGTTGGAGCCTCCGATCTCCAGAACGGCCTCGTACACTTTTTATAAAGACGGACGGCTGAAAGAGGCGACGTACGACGGGCGCTGGCTCAACGGGAAGCCAAACGGCAGGTGGGACACACAAACTGTCCACATTTTGACCGTATACATTTAAAATACTGATATTGATCTGAATAATGATTGGGATTATGTTTGTCAGGGGAGTGTTAAAATGGCCTGATGGAAGAATTTACACAGGGACGTTCAAGAACGGACTGGAAGATGGGTGAGTGTTTACAGTAGCGTGTGTTAAGAAGAAACGAGTCTGCGGTTTCGTCTTCGTTCTCATGTACTTGTGTGTTTGCGTAGCTTTGGCGAATACGTCGCTCCCAATAAGACGCTCAACAAGAACGATCACTACCAAGGTTACTGGAGAGACGGCAAGATGCACGGCCTGGGGACGTACAGGTGACGGAAAAAAAGATATTTAGGAACTTTATTGTCCCTGTTTTGAGAAAGGACAGTCGGCCTAACCCTCCTCCGTCTTGTCTGCAGGTATGCCAGCGGCGAAGTTTACGACGGGTCCTTCCAGGACAGCATGCGTCACGGTCACGGCATGCTGCGCAGCGGCAAGCTCAACACCTCCTCCCCGAGCGTCTTCATCGGCCAGTGGCTGCAGGACAAGAAGACCGGCTACGGCGTCTTCGATGATATCACAAAGTACGCTCACCATCTCTGTCGGCACATGTGAAATACCACGAAATGCTGCGAACGATGAGCTCATAAAAATGATATTTCTTTAAGATTCTGTGTGTTTGTTTTGTGTCCAGAGGGGAGAAGTACATGGGCATGTGGCAGGACCACCTGCGGCAGGGCACCGGGGTCGTCGTCACGCAGTTTGGCCTTTACTACGAAGGAGCCTTCAAAGATAATAAGATGATGGTGAGCTTTTATTTTCACACGACACAAAGTCTCTTAGTCCAATCAAGGTCCAACGTGAATGTCTCTGCATCAAACCACGATAAATGGAGCTACTGTGTGTATTGCTTTTACTCTTCCTGGGTCAGTACAGCGTTTGAAAAGCTTCAGCTAAACAAGTCGGAGAAGAAATGAGGAGAAATGAGGTGTTTTCTCTGTTTCTTTAGGGGACTGGGATCCTCCTGTCAGAAGACGACACCACGTACGAGGGGGAGTTCTCTGACGACTGGACGCTCAGTGGAAAGGTGACGAATGACCACGCAGCTGTTTGTTTGTTTCTGCTGAATCGGCTCTTCACTACATGAAAACTAAAGTTTCAGTGCAGCAATTATTTCTACGATAATGAACAAAAATGACTAATGCAAACTTTTATATCCAGCAGTCCTGCCTGGTGGGCTGTTAAAGATTGATTTCTTTGGGCATTATTTATTTATTTTAAACATTTATTTTATCATATTTGTGTTTCACTCCATCGTATGTATTGTGTTTGTTAATAATATAGAATAAGAACGATACAAATAATGAGAAGGGTAAGACGTAAAAGATATTTTTAAAAAGGAAACTCAAATCAAACCCAGTGGAGAACACTATAAAATGATTGCAGTGTTATCAGTAAAATGATCGTGTGTGGTTCAATGTCCTGATTGGCTCTTTCAGGGCGTGCTAACGATGGCGAACGGGGACTACCTGGAGGGCTCCTTCGGGGGTGAATGGGGCTCTGGCCTGAAGGTGACGGGATCTTACTTCAAACCGCATCTATTCGACAGCGACAAGGAAAAAACCCGGCCCGTGTAAGCTCAGAGAGTCGGAAACACACAGGGGGGGGAAACCGAATCTGGACTTTTCTTTGTTGCTTTACGTTGTTTTGTGTGTGTCGCACGGCAGGAAGCTGGGCCGGCTGTGTGTGTGTGCGGAGGACAAGTGGCAGGCGGTGTTTGACGAGTGTTGGACTCAGCTGGGCTGCGAGGCGCCGGGCCGAGGAGAGAACTGGAGGGCCTGGGAGAACATCGCCGTGGCTCTCACCGCCAGCCGACGACACATCGAGGACAGGTGACGATCTGCGGATTCCCCCCGGTGGCAGCGATCAACAAATCCCGACTAACTTTTAAGTCCGATCTTAACTTGTTAGTTTTCATTCCTGTTGCGTGTGTTCTGTGTTCCAGTCCGGAAATGTTGTCTCGAAGTCACAGCAAAACCCTGGAGAGTCTGGAGGTCATCCCGCAGCATGTCGGACCGATCAACATGGAGCGATATCACACCATCCGCCTCTACCTCATCAAGGTAAACCCACCAACCGACCTCCAGTAATACATTCACAGATTCCACAAGTTTTGGTCGGTTTGTGTAAAGCCCTGCTAACTGTTCCTGACTACTAAGAAGCAGTTTAAGTTTATTCCAACACAATCCTTCCCTTCTTCCTCCAGGCGTGCGACACCCCTCTCCACCCTCTGGGCCGGCTGGTGGAGACCCTGGTCGCGGTCTACCGGATGACCTACGTGGGCGTCGGAGCGAATCGTCGGCTGCTGCCTCAGGCCGTCAGAGAGATCAAGTCTTACCTTAACCACATCTTCCACATCGTCAGGTAACCGTCCGCCCACATGCTTCATTTTTTATGAATCTACTAATTATATGTAGATGCTGATCAGCATTTTTGTTTGCGCGTGTAGGTTTCTGTTCCCCGACCTGCCAGAAGAGGGCGGCCTTGTCCCAGAGCCGACCACCGGCCTCCAGGACAAGAAGGAGGGATCAGCTGACGCCCCGCTCGAGTCGCCAAAACCTTGGTAAAGACCGACAGCGTCCCCTTGAATCTTTGGTTGTCCTCGTTCTCCTCGTGACCTTCTCCTGTGTCTCCTCAGCCGCGTGGTGAGCAGCTCGGCTCTGCTGCTGCCCGTCCTGCTGCCTCGTCTCTACCCGCCGCTCTTCACGCTCTACGCTCTGGACAAGGAGCGAGAGGACGACGTCTACTGGGAGTGCGTCCTCCGCCTGAACAAGCAGCCCGACCTCGCCCTGCTCGCCTTCCTGGGCGTTCAGCAGTACGTCACAACACAAAAGAAAGAGTCTTACTTTGTTTAATGGTGGCGTTAAAATAATTACTTCCCTTGTGTTTTTCTTTGTTCCCCTTCAGGAAGTTTTGGCCCGTTTCCATTCCCGACTCCGTGCCTGCGCCGGGGGAGAAGCCGGTCCTCTCCAGCACCAAGGACACCTGCTTCGCCTCCGCGGTGGAAACACTTCAACAGATCAGGTGCAGCACGAGCATTTTCTATAAAACTAAGAAAGAAGCGCGCACAGAAAGAGAACAAACTAGAGACGGAACAATCTTAACTTCCAGTTTCCTCGTGTGTGTCCGCAGCACAACGTTCACCCCGTCGGACAAGCTGCAGGTGATCCAGCTCACCTTCGAGGAGATCACGCAGGCGGTTCAGTCTCTGCTGAAGCAGGACTTCCTGTGGTCCATGGACGACCTTTTCCCCGTCTTCCTCTACGTGGTGCTGCGTGCGCGGTCAGTGCACACTCACACACACACACTTACACACACACGTTATGATGTTGATGATGATGAGAGCGGATTCTTTTTTCTGTTCCCAGAATCAGGAACCTGGGGTCAGAGGTCAGCCTGATCGAAGACCTGATGGACCCCTGCGTTCAGCACGGAGAGCACGGCATCATGTTCACCACGCTGAAGGTGACACACACACACACACGCACACACACACACACACGCACGGTTTCCGTTCCACTGAAAAATACAGCTGAACGAGCTCATCTCTCATTTATTACAAAACTGTGGCTCCATCGTTCCGCTCTTCTCTTTCCTACAAATGTAGAAAAAAAAATGGTTTGCTTGTTACAAACAGCTGAAATAAACGTTACAAAAACGTTGCTTTAAAAGTGAATGAATTAAAAACACTTGCAACATTTTCATCATAATTATGTTTTTGAGTGCAGTTAGGATTGTTATGGAGCTTTGAGGGATTCTGGAGTCGATATTTTTAATTTTCATGACTTGAAAAGTGTGAAAAAAGCTGCATTTTGAAGAAGTTTGACTCTTTGTCCTGTCGTTAGATAACATACAGGAGGATAAACAAGTAGAACATGATTAAACCTGAGTTGTGTTTGCGTCTCCTTCCTCCTCCAGGCGTGTTACTACCAGATCCAGCACGAGAAGATCACTTAAGACGAGCGCGGGCCTCGACTTCCTCGGTGATCAGCATGCCGCCGCCCCCGCCTCCTCATCACAGCCAATCGCGGGGGCCGGGATCAACGAGGCTTCAGGGTGACAGCGGCCAATGGGAGGCAGGGGATCATCTGAACAGGTTGCCCACAGCTCCATCTGCTGCTGCTATGGAGACGGGATCACCTCCCCCTCCCTGACACACACACACACACACACACACACACACACACACACTGTGCCCTGGTTGTGACCTGTACCAGCTTCGTATCGATGGATCATGAACATGTGAATATTGTCGTGTTTTACTGCCAGAGATGAGCCACTTCACACGGTCCAGTGTGAAACTACAGGAAGACTTTCTGTCCGAAGTATTTTTTCCTTTTCTTTAGTGCCAATGAGAGTGTTTTACTCTCAGACCGGACCTCATTTTCTTCCATTTTTCAGCATGAAAAAAAACGACTTCTCAGCTGAAACGAGACGATCCACACTTAACTTTTTTAAGCCTTCACGTGTGTTTCGGATCGTTTTCGCTTCTCGTGACATGAAGAAAACTGACGTGACAAAAAGACGTCGCTTTATGAAACTGACAGACTTTTTATTTATCAACTGAGACACGTAGATGAGATTTATACTTTATCAGAAGTGTTTTCATGCAGTATTTTCCGGTTTTACAATAGAAAAGACCTCAGAGACGAACACTGACTGGCTGGTTTGACAAACTTTCCCGCCCTTACCCAGCTGATTAACTGACCTTTTCCATGGAAACCAGCAAGGTTTGATTCTGTATTTGCACCAGGGATGCACTGATTAATCACTTTGCTGACTGCTAGTTATGATAAGATCACATTCAACGATGGATTCAACTTTCAATCATCAAAAGATTCAATTTCGATTCAATTTCGAATTTTTTTTTTGCTAAATTTGACAATTTGTTTTCATTAGCTGGCACAAAATGGGGAATAAACAACAAAAAAACATCAATCTTCGCCTAAAATTTCATAGTTGGTGCATCCCGAGTTCATACAAAACCAATCGTGTGCAGCAAACTAAGTCAATTCAAACTGACTTGGCCGTAACTCTAAACGATGCTAATAGTCTCCTCTTACACCAGTTGTAAGCCTAATTACTTAGCAGCTAAGTTAACTGACCTTTACACCATCTTTGGCAACTGACCAGCCACTCCAACTTTCCATTTTAAGAAGTGGCGTCTCCGGTTGAAGAGTCGAATGAAGACCGACAAAGATGCAAAAAATTGGTGTGTTGACGTTTCCAGGATGTCGACTCCTGAAGTAACTAACAGGACGTCTACATGGGTCTTGTCTGGGGTTAAGAGTGAGATCTTAAACGGTTTGTCCTTTAAAACAACTGAGAAATGCTTCATCAGAAGGTGTTTTTCTTTAACAGGACACGTTTCCTTCATAATCTGCCCACGTTTGTTTTTGCAGTCATCGGTTTAAATCTTTCTGCAGGTTCACCTCCTTTAAATCCCGCTGACATCCAGTGAAAAGAGAGAAAGAGTTTGTATTAATCGTGTTGCTTTAGTTAACACAGCGTTCATTACCTCTTGCTGCAGGTGGAGTAGAGCAGAGATCTGTGCAGGCGACTCTGTTTTTTTATTCCAGACTGACTCTCTTCGCCATCTGTTGAAGCTAACTGTTCTTTTTTTAAACCGTTCACAGCACAAACTGTCAGACATTGTTGCTTATTTCAGATTTGCGTCACACGCGCCCGTTTATAAAAGGGCTTAAGAGGGGATTCAGGGGATGGATGAGCACTTCTATTTTTTTTTTTTTTTTTTTTTTTTTTTCAGATATCACAGCTTTTGTTTTCTCAGATGGTTTAACAAAAGAAAAAATGCCGGCGGATCAGAGGTCGCTTTTTGGATGGGGGGGTAAATTTAGGTGAAGCTGCTGCAGGCAACAGGAAAATATGAAACGGTTCAGGTTGAGATCGAAGATTTAAAGCTGCTAGATTATATAAATTTTGATTGGACATTTCTCAGAAGAACTCGAGGTCACACGCAGTAATAATTCTGTATTTTATCCCCACATTGCTCATATTTGTGTGACATTAAAACGATTGTTAAAACATTCCTCCGTCACTGGTTACGAGACCGCTTGTGCCCCGACACAACTGACGAGTTCTTACCCAAAAGCCTTTGGACACAGTATTCAGTCTTTAAAGCATATTAGATTTTATGATTTTGTCACTGACGCTCCTCTAAAGACAATCTGAAGGCGGATTCGGTTGCTGCTGCACCTTAAAACGAAGTCATATTTTCAGTAGATGACATGACCGAGGCAGGACGGGACACTTGTTGTAATGGTTGTCAATATAAAATGAAGGCGTAAAGCATAAGCTCATGTTGGTTTCACTATTTAGTTAACTGTATGTAACTCAACACCCCTCACAGTTTATACTGTTGCATTGTGTGTAAAATTGACTGTTTTGTGAATGGAGTTTGGTGTACACGAACTGACGTTTTGTTTTTCAGCAGGCTGACTCCCACCTGTGTGTCTTTTACATGATGTCGAATGTGTTGTACCTTTAAATAATAACAAAGGGCAATAAACTCATTTGATGGACGTTGTTAAACTGACCTGTCTACAGTTTTATGTGTCGTTTTTCTTTGTTTTGTTTTCTTCTAAACTGAATATCTTTTGGGTTTTGGACCAATTAAGATGTTCGAATATGTCGACTTCGGCTCCAGGAAATCATGGTGGGTGTTTCGTGACATTTCTTAGACAAACTATAAATCAATAAAGTGAAGAAATAACCACAGATTACCTGATAATGAGCAACGATGACAGTTTTGCTACATTTTGTCAGTTTTGGGCTTCCATATTTAATAACCAGCCAAACTAATGTCAACTAAAGTGACAACATGTAAATCTGGTATATTTGAAGGCAAAAATGGCATTAAAATGTATCTTTCTTGGATTATTTCGTCAGTTTTGAGCCTCTGTATTTAAAAACCACCATAAGTAGTGGATAATGAAGCTTAATTTATACATTTTAAGAGTTTAACTAGCAACTTAATCGATCTCATGTTTACATTTTGGACTTTTCCGACATATTGTCAGTTTCAAGCCTCCATATTTCATAAACAGCAGTAGTAGTCTCATTTAAAGTGGTTACACATTTAAATCAGGTAAATAAACCTCCTCCAGGTGAGAATTTCTGTTTTCCTGTCAGAAAATGTGAATTTAATGAGAGAAATAACAGGAATTTGAGACGTGTGAGTGGATTTTCACTTGTAATTGTCAGAGACGTCGGGTGTTAAACTGACAAATCCTCCCACGGTTGCACTTTTTTTATTCGACTTGATGAGACTTAAGTGAGAATTAACCGACAAAGATGTGTTTTTATCGAGGGCACTGAGATAATCTCAGTGTTTTGGGTACAATCGAAGCGTTTTAAGTCCTTCACATGGAGGGAGGGGAGATTTTGTTGAATTTCCTTGGGAATTAGATTACCGGTCAGGAGATTACCTCCATTCCTGACAGATTTAAAGATTCTCCAGAGCTCTAAATCTGACTGTATCTGAGATGTGAAATCATAAACTGTGAGTACAAAATGTGATCTTTAAAGTCTTCAGAAGTGTCACCCAAATGTCTCTCCTCCTGTGTCCGTCAGTCAGGTCCTCCTGCGTGCTGCTGAAAGCTGAAAGAGTTAAGAAGATTTGGCAGCTCCGAGGCAAACCAGCCAGCCGGTGAGGGAGGAACTGGCTTCCGGTGGCCAGAGGCAGGCGGCTCACTTGCCCGGGATTAAGTGGGATCGGGGGAGATTACAGCCCTCTCTCTCTTTCTCTCTCTGCAGCTCGATGAAAGCGTAGTGCAGCGTCTGCTCTCCGGGGAGTATTTTCCCTTCGTATATACATTTTCCTGCACCTTTACTGGTGCTGAAACCTGCAGGAGCCCGAGGATAGAAGCTTGTGGGACCCCTGAGGATTCAGACAGGAAGGTGAGATGCTTTTTTTCAAAGAAGTAGTGACTTGGAGGGAAGGTCAGAGGGATCATCCTCTTCCTCTTGTTTTAACTACAGAAACCTCTTGAGGAGTTACTTACCGCACGTCTGTCATCTTTCACAAGCTTTCCCAACATGGTTTTGATGATTTAAAGCTTTGAAACCTGCCTCTTTTAGTTTTTAACTTAACTGAACTATTTTTGGTGTCACATTGTTCCTCATCACCTAAAGTTGGTCTTATAACATGAAATAGTTGATTTGGAACCTTAGAATTACAGATTTTTCTCGATACTGCTTCACCAGCGGGAGATTACGTCCTGCGCATCTCTGTATTTACATGACGGCTGCTTTTGTTACGAGCTGCCGTGAAGTGTGCCATTAACCCCTGACCCCATTTCACACTCGCTACACTGACAGGGTCGTGGCTGCACCTCCCTACCTGGTCCCGCTGCACGCTCGCAGATGGATTACCGACCAGGCAAAGTGGGCAACTGGACCACTTCTGTCCTGAACATAGGGCTGCAACCAGTGATCACTTCCCAGATCGACTGATTAGTTGTTTGGTCTTTAAAATGTCCTCAAATGTCTCGTTTCTGTCCTCAACCCAAAGTTATACTGAGATATCAACTAATAAGACGCAAGAAATCGAACTCTTCCAATCGCTATTATCATTGGTTATTAATCTGTTGATCATTGTCTCGATGAAAGCAACAAAAGCAACAAAGACGGAGACAAAAGTCAACAAATTAAAAGGAAGTGAACAAAAAAAATGATCGCCTTTAAATGTTTTATTTAGTTTGATTAAAAGTCAAAACCCGAAGATGTTCAGTTTGTAGTGATGTGAGACAAAGAGAAGCAGTTTAGAAGCTGGAACCAGAGAATATTTGACATTTTTTGAAGTGTATTGCCCTTTCTTAATTTCTTAATTTTTAAAGGCACAAGAACACCAAGCACCAAACTCCATTGAAAAAACACTAATTTTTTCCACTCGATAGTTTGATCTATGTGAGGCGTTTTCATTATAAACAGATGTGAAGGCAAAGTAAGTTAGAAAAATTATCAAGACTTTGCGATTAATCAACTAATCAGCTCATTATGAGTGTCTGCAGCGCCAAAAATACAAAAAACTAACTCTGTTTGTTGTGTTGTATTTTCCAGGTTTGTTCCAGACAAGCAGGCAGCAGGTGGTTGGGGTCAAAGGTCGGTGGTCCTGTGACCATGAGGCAGGCGGTGGAGGCTCAGGTGTTAAACCCTCACTGTGAACTCGGAGAACACGGTCAGTCAGCGGGGGGAAATGTACTTCACTGTTGGTTCTGGTACCACTTCCTGTTTCTGCTCTAACAAACCCTCTGGTGTTGGCGTGCTGCAGGCCTGCGTCAGATCCTGACAGATGTGATCGACGAGGTGAGACAGTCGGTGAGCGAGGACATCGACGGGGCCGAGATCCTCCACAGTCTGCTGAACGCCGCCTGGCTGCAGTCGCTGCTCAAGGTCAGAAAACACTTTTTAGTCTTTTATGGTTCTTTGCTGTTGTTGATTAAGTTTCATTCATTTTAACATAGAAACCATAGATAGAGATACAGATTAAAAGCTTAAGTCTTATTTAATGTAACGTATTAAATCATTAAAAACAAAATGGATGAAATTTTGACCACAAAGTAACATTAAAGATCGATCATATATAACAGGTTCCTCCTGCTCAATGAAAAATACAATCACTGCTTTTCCTTTGTTTTTTAATTTTGAATCATTTTACAATAATCTTTTCAGGTTTTCGAGTGTCTTCAGAGTTACCTGAGAGATTCTCCAGCACCAGCTCTGGACTACGCTTCAGGACTTTCACTTCAGGTTTTTGTTTTTTTTTAATAATATTTTGCTGCTCTCGTTCATTTTGTCCTTTATTTTTTTAAATGTTGGATTTTCTCATCCGTGTAGCTGCTGATCGACATCAGGTCGCTGCAGGGTTGCTCTGAAGAGGCCAAAGAGCTGTACCGCCTGCTGAGACAACCACACCTGCAGGTGAGAAACCACGTCTCAATCTTGGAGGTTGAAGTCTAAAAATAGCAGTTCGGCCTGATAAAAGTGCTTTGAATCCAAAGTGACTGAATTATTGATATTTTCAGTCACTTAAACTGACTTGTAATGAAAAGAATGCACAAAAACGATATAAATAGACTTTGTATTAGGGAATTTAAGTAGTAAAACAATACTTTCATAACCTTTAAATGTTGTATAACAATTTCTTAAATGATTATCATCAAATATTTGCATATTCTTCTTGTAATTTGGGGTTTCTGAAAGCTTAATGCATGCTAGTTTTTGATTTAAAACACTGTTTCCTCTCCACGTATTCAGGCTCTTCTCTCGGCTCATGATACGGTGGCCCAGAAGGACTATGAGCCGGTGCTGCCACCAATGCCAGAAGACCTTCCGGACGATGAGGAGGCCACCAGGATCGTCTGCCTGGTCAAGAACAAACAGCCTCTGGTGAGCTACACACCTAAAGCCTCCTCACTACTTCTTAAGATAGCTAATTCAATTTGGTTTGGAGTATTTTCTTCCGACTTGAAGACAGTAAATGTTTTAGTTGACTGTTTCTTTGAGGGAGTCGCAGTCAAAGATGTTCTGATTCAAGGACTTTACGGTCAATATTGAGACAATTTCTGTGACAGAAAAGTGCTAAAATGGCCTTAATACAGTCAAGAGGTGTCCACATACTTATGGCCATATAGTGTAGTTTGAAATGTTTCCTTCCCTTGTAACTCTGAACTGACCTGATCCCTTTAAGCTGCTCATATATCACGAAAGATTTAAATATGTAGTTTTAATGACCATAAACTGCTTATATTTTCTATATTTTCTTTTTAAACAGTGCATACATTTCATTATATAAGCTGCTGCACAATACAAAGGCTTTTCCAATCCTGTGGAAGCAGATGCTCGTGGGTATTTTGATGTGTAGGCGGCCTTTTTTCCTTGCCAGACATAAATCAAACAGCTGACTGCATCCAACAGAGACCAGATGTTTGAATTTTATAATCTGTCATTTGAATAATTGTTTGTCAATGCTACAGATCGTTTCATAACAGCAGACACCGCTGGAAAAGAAGGACTTTTTAAGAGAAACGAAACAGTTTGGAAACATTCGCTCACTTATTATTAATCTCTCTCTCTTCTTTTTGTCGTAGGTGTGTCTTTTAGTCATTTATTGCTCAGGTCTTTTCATAGAAAGTACTTAATGAGGCTTCTTGGCAAGTTTCCCATCTTTTAAGTGTTGATATTTCGAACGGAAGTTCTCATTTCCTTCTTTACGACCACCAGAGAGCAAGGCTGCCGCTGCCCTGTGCCTCCCCCGTATGTGCAAAAAGCCCTAGAGGGGGTATCCGCAGTCACTGGGACACCCTGAGGCGTCTGACCCGGCAGAGGCTTCACCAAGGTGGCGCGTTCGGGGTCCAGAACCCTGCTCCTGGAAGCCCACGTGCCAAGGATTCATCTTTGTGTAGGGTTCGCAGAGGCAGCTACCCGCCGACTGAGCCGCTGTGTCACGCTGCGGCAGCTCGGCCGTACCCTCCACCTCGCTATAAGCAAATGAGTAGCTGTCGGATCTGCTGCAGCAAGCCGGTGAGCCAGTGTAGAGTTTGTTACACCAACCTGCTGTGGGAGCGAAGTCTGAACCGCTCTGCGCCCGCGGTCTACAACTCTGTTATGATCGGTAAGAAAAGATCTGTCGTCATTTCATCATTGCGCCCTCTTCCTCCACGATTCAACACTGCTGCTTTTTCATGGGTTAATAATGTCTGTCTTTTTATTGGAGACAACATCGTTGAAGAGCTAGACAGTGGAGATGAAGAAGAAGAAGCAGGAGAGTCTGCAGGAGCCACATCCTCCCTTCCCACACCTCGGGGATGGACTGCGTCTCCCCCATGCCTTACCGTCCCCTACTACCCCAATATAGACGACTACTTCCATCGAGGCGTGCCTCCCAGGCTTCGAAGCCAAAGCCCTCGCATTCGCACCGCTCCCCCGAGCCCCTTGCGCCCTCACCGAATTGTGAACATGCCTTCGGTGCCGCCTGTTGAGCTCGCCAAGCAAGAGAGCCTAGACGAGCTGAGGACGACGGTGCAGCTGGCGGCCAGCTCCATGGAGAACAGCACCAAAGACATCAAGCTCCTCGGGGAGAAGATGGCAGCTGCGACCGAACGCATGTCGGACACGGTGCAGGACAACTCCCAGGCCTTAGTGCTCCTCACGCAGGTGGTGGACCGACTTCAGATGCTCCTCGCCGCCACCAGGACTGACGTCAACTTGCCAAACCCCGCAGCCACCGAGCAAGACGGCACACCCAAGAAAACTCCAAATAGCAGAGAGCAACGTCCATCCCTGACACATCAATCCGGATGTTCCTTCCCCTCGCTTCCTTCCTCCACCTCCTCCAGCTCCTTCAACAGCTCCCTGGATGCCCCCTCCACCTCTCAGGGCACCAGCTGTCTGTCTGTATCTTGCCACGGGTCACCCCGAACTACCCTGAAAACCAAGAATGCCCCTTTGTCGCAGAAGAAGCATGTGCAGGCTGAGCTTCAAGCTTCCAAGCACCACCTGACCAATGGCAAGCTCGATGAGCCCAAGGAAACCTCCCACAGTGTGAAAGGGAATCGATCAAGCAAGCGGAAGAAGAAGAGGAAGAAGGCGACATGAGAGATGCCGAAGAGTGTCCAAAGAGTGGACGTCTTGGGTCCTATCAAGCACAGTGGTAGTTGACATTTATTTGATATTTTTTGTGGCATTTTGCTTTTTTTCCCCCCCATCATTGTGGACCATTTCATTCGTTCATATTTCATCTCTCGCCTTCTTCTCACCAATGATGCCTGATGTCTGGAGCCCTCATTGTCAGGAACGCCATCAGCGGTCATTTGTGTCATTATAATGTTGCTTGTGCCTAAACTGTCTTAATCCTTCCTCCCTCCATTTCACCACCAAGTCTTCGCCTCCTGTCACGGCCTCCCAAAGATTCCCTTCAGCTTCATTTGTCTTCAGTTGTGTGATTCGCTTTGACCGACAGACGACTCTTCTGTTCTAGGGAGCAACAATAAAGAGGAACGAGATCACAGGGGAGATTTTTGTCGCTCGGGTGATTCACGGAGGGCTGGCGGATCGAAGCGGTGAGCCTTTTTGTCGCGTCGTGTTTTATTGTTCTCAGCTGACTTTATATCACAGCTTTGCCTCATCAACTAGAAGCTAGACTTTCTGCACTTTGATTGTGCTCAGAGCAAAATAATCCGATCTTAAAGGTTCACTTATTACATTTCAGAGCTTTCAACTGCATAACAGAGACTTAAATCAGGATGCACATGAGAGAAATAAACAGTTAGCTTGAATGAATCCAAGTTCATAGGCTGATTTTAATTGACGTGTGTGTGTGTTTAGGTCTGCTCCACGCAGGGGACAGGATCATAGAGGTGAACGGTTTTTCTGTGGATGGGATGGAACCTGAGCAAGTTATCCAAGTTGTGGTAAGTCATTTAAGTGGACGTTAACTGTGACAAGAGAGCACAAATGTAATTGTATTCAAATCATATACTGTGTGTCATTTCCCCTCCTCCATAGCTGTGGTCCTGAGTGCCCAATTGTCTTCTCTGTAGCTTGTTTTCAGACCTTTGAATAACTTCTCAAATTCCTGATTTGTCTATTGATTCAAATACTGTGAATAAAGTGAAAAAGTGCGATTGTTTATTGTGTCACAAGCTGTGTTGTTGAGCTGTTTAATTCGAACCAGATTCAGCTTGAAATGTCATGTTTTAATAACTCCAGAAGTCATTAATAATTTTGCAATTGATCCATTTTGTGTCCAATCAGCAAGCAAAGTCGCAAGGCACCATCATGTTCAAGGTCATTCCCATCACAGAAAGGCCAGTCCACAACCAGACGATGGTAATTAATCATCACCTGCACCTGCCTCATTCTTGTACCTCTTGTTTTCCACCCTTAAAAACTAAATATCATCTGAATAAACTTGCTTGTCCGGTGTTAGATCTACGTGCGGGCCATGGCAGACTACAGCCCCCATCAGGACCCGACCATCCCCTGTGCAGACGCCGGTATGAGCTTCAGAAAAGGTGACGTCCTGGAGATCGTGGACCAGACAGACGCCCTCTGGTGGCAGGCCAAGAAACTGCCCAGTAACACATCCTGTGCCGGCCTCATCCCCTCCACCAACCTGCTGAAACGGTCAGAATGAGCTTAATGACTTTGTACATTGACGACGTCAGTTTTTTTTATGTGTTCTGCTTCATTACTGGGATATATTTTTTGATGTTTTATTGATATTCACTGCAGCCGAGTTCTGCTGTGAAGAGAAATTATTTCTCATTCACTTTTGTTTTGCGAATAATTGTTTTAGTCACTTGCCAAGGAAAGTAGACTCGAGAGATTTGCTGATTTTTGTCTGTTTTCTGTTGTCTTTAATTGAATTTATTTGGATTTTGGACTGTTGATCAGACAAAGCAGGACATTTGAATGTTGCCTTAGGCGCTGGATATTTATGAAGGCCATTTTTCAAGATTTAATTTCAGATTTTCAGATAAGATTGTATAACGAAATCTATGTATGTATTCAGTTATATGTCTTATATATGTATTTTTTTTACATTTATAGTCTAATAGATGAGCTCAACATTTAGACTTTAAAGCTGATGTGTAAGTGGTTGTTTGCATGTAGCATCATTTAAACCGGAGTCTGTCTGTTGTAACAGGAAGCAGAGGGAGTTCTGGTGGTCTCAGCCTTACCAGCCACACGGCTGCATACAGACCTGTAAGTTCACCGACACGCTCTCTAACTTTATATGATAAAAGTCTGAGCAGTTTCAGAATTGACAACGTGGTTTCCATTGTTTTTTAACCCCACGCTTACTGAAGTGAGCACTGTAGAGGAAGGTAAGGAGAGATTTCATGTTTACGGCAAAACCAGAGACCAGAGAGGTGATTCATGTGTTCTGTCACAGATTTAACTTTTTATTTCCTTTCTTCACCCACAGAGGAAGATATGATGGCCATCGATGAGAAATGTGTTGAAGCAGGTAAAAGCTCACCTGTCACTTATTGCTTTCTTCGTCTGTCTCTCCTGCTTTGTGAGTAATTTCTTCCTGCTTGTTTTCCTCTCCGTCAGACGAGGAGGCATTTGAATCTGGTAGGTAAGTCTTTGTTGATTTCATCTTTATTTTCCACTTCTGACGCGTCGCTCCGTCTCTCTTGTCCTTCATCTGAAGCATTTGTTGTTGTTGTTTCTTTTCCGATCTCTTCTGCTGTCTGACGGGGGAAATGTCAGAGGAGCTCAGAGACGGTGAGAAATCCACAAATGCCTTTTTATCCGCCTGTGAAGAGAAAACGAGGTTCTTTACCTGTGAAGTAATTGAAAGAAAAAACATTTATAAAACATCAAAAAATAATAACAGATAACAATCGATATGTAATAAGTTACTTTGTTGTTTTTACCTGACAAAATCAAGTTGGGTAATCGTGCCTGTGTTTCAAAACGTGTTGCATTGCATTATGGGAATTGTAGGTTCCACACTGTTTAAAGTTTAATGCATACACGACAATAAAAGTCTTGTTGGTGTTGGTTTATATCTTGCGTAAATGTAAGATTTATATATTTGTTAATATTTTATATATAACGTACATCTATCTCTGTTTATGATTGTTGTGTATTTATTGATATATATATATATTAGATATTAGAAACTCCTTAATCCTGTGGTGGTTGAGCTTTGGTAGGAGTGTTGAAACATTATTGACTAAAAAAACAGAACAAGTTGTATAGAATAAAAAATCATCTCACAAACAGCTGTATTTTGGAGCTGAAACTGATTTTCTCAAACATGATCAATCACCTCAGATGCTTTCACGACAATAAACTAAATGTCTTTTGGTCCTTTA
>OMLP01025043.1:0-12560 GCA_900302685.1 Spondyliosoma cantharus | reverse complement strand
GCGAAGTGGCTGAGAAAGCGACACCGTTCAGCCTGTTACACGACACTGTAGCATCAAAACAATTCTGAAGTTGCTATTTTATGGCAAAAACGTTACGTAACGTTGCTTTAAAACCACTTGAATTTTAATTGATTAAAACCTTTTTCTAGTAATCCATCTCAAAGTTATCTCTCTCTCTTTTTATCTTTACTGAGACTGGTGACGACGGGTTACAGTGTCAAGATACTTCAACTGCTGTCGATGTCTTTGCACTGGAAAAGTCCGAGCAGCATGTACAGAAAATAAAGGCAGCAAAGTTGTCACTGACATGGATTTTAATTCATACTGTTATGCAGCGTTTGTGCAGCAGACAGTCAGGATTTTTGGGAGCAGCTTCATTAGAAATAATGTGAATTTATGTCTGAGTTTACATGCTCCGGTGGAGTTTCCCGGCTGAAACATCCAGGAAGGTCGTATGCACATATTATACATGTCAAATCAACTCGCTGGTCACTTATTCACCCTCGTTGGCTGGGCTGAGGAGAGAGAAAATAAACAGTTTGCAAACTTTTAACCACCGGTGTCCCCGGGCAGCGTTCTTGGAATCTTACTGAGTCATCCATTCATTCCACTCAGCTCAGCTCTGCCTGCCCTGTTTGACAATGTTATATGCTTACACATGTAGCAACATGCCGCGTACGCACATCTATATAAATAGACATATCAATACTGTGAATTTCACTGATTATAAAAAAAAAATTCAGTGCAATCAAGAAAATAATGGCCGACAAGTTGCATCGGCTTTGGCACCAAACACTGAACAGAGTTAGATTCTAACTGATACCGTCGATCTGATACTGTGAGTAGTGGAGCGCGTTTGTAATTTACAACATTTTGCTGCCAGTCTACGGTCCAGCAGTGGCTCAGCAGCACTTCAGCTCGGCTCATTGGGGAAACCGTTTCCCTCGTGCGTGGCGGTGAGGCTCTTCCCCTCAGCTTCTTTCTTAACCGTGTCTGTGTGTTTCTCAGTCTGTCGTGGAACTCTCCCTCCGTTAATAAAGGTCAGTCGCTCGTGCACGGACACGCGAGTGAGCTGCAGTTTTCTGTGAGACGGTCCTCTGCAGCGAAGCAGCTCTGCGTAGGCCCTGCGGAAATCCCTGTTGAAGGCCGGGTACAGGATGGGGTTGAGAGCAGAGTTAAAATAGCCCAGCCACAGGACGACAGAGTGAAGCGTGTTAGGCGGGTTTGTCTTTTCCTTTATGCCCATGCAGCTGAAGAAGGTGAAGTAAGGGAACCAGCAGATGACAAAGGCCCCCAGCACAGCTGCCAGGGTCGCGGTGGCTTTGTGCTCCCGAGCTATGGCCGCGGTCGATGCCGAGCGTGCAAATGATGGAGTGGCAGCACGAATTCGCCGCACCTGAAGAGACGGGTTGAGAAAAAGTTAGAGCGCCACAGCACACAGAATATATAAAAGATGAGCTCACACACTGTCCTGTGTGGAGGTGTGAGGATTTAATTCTGCAATATATATCCTTTCCTCACTAGAAAATGGTCATATAGGTTGACTGTGCAAGCAACTTATTACAATCTGTATTTAGGTTTATTGCTAGCGACCTCTAGTGGTCATCTTAGTTATAGCAGTGGCAAAGGAGGAATTAAAGTGACGTCGTATAAAGACAACAAAGTCCGTATAAAGAGGTGGATGGGACGAATTGTTGGGTTTAAACAAACACAAACTTTCAGGTGACCACTTACTAACGTGATACATTTGGAACTTAAGCTACATAAGTGACATACTTATTTTAACCCAAGGCCACAATGTTTTATTACACCTGACCAAATGGTTTTAACGCTTAAACCCAGGGGCTGGATTAAATGTGCAGATTACACCAGGCACCCCATGTGAGCACATTTTGATATTTGATAAAGAAATAAAATGACTTAATTTAAGCCACATGATTAATATTATGCTCATTATTGAGTTAGGCATATATGTTAGATTATCTATTTATATTTTGAATATCAGATATTTATATCAGATATTTTCTCCTGACTTTTTTGAGGTGAAACCACTGGCTGTCTTTTCCTGATACTAATGTTTTTTTTTTCTTTTTTTTAAAAAAAAATACATTTATGAATAAGTAAAGTTTTAGATTGGGTGTTTTAGATTTTTGAAGTATGTTTAAGTATATGTTTAACATTATTTATGAGAAGACAATTGATGTTCGTTGCGCCTCTGTCGGCTCCCCCTAGTGGCCAGGAGGCCCGTGGCATGCGCCTGGAATCCTTGTGCCAAAATCCAGCCCAGCCTAAACCTAAGCAAACTGTGACCTTATGAGCAAGGCACGCCTGTCCCTGGTGGTGCTATTTGTCGTCTTGGGAGTCACTGGCCATCGACCTATTCAATGGTTAAGACATGAGAATACATTACAAGTGAATATGACTTTGTGAATGTCATTTTAAGGTCTGTCTCAGATGTTGGTTTCCACTCAAATGCAAATCACTAATTTGAAATTGTGATTTCTAAAACAACAGCCTCAGTCTAAACGCGTTGCGAAGTTCTGACCTTTTATATCCCACCTCAGCATGTTTTAACAAAATAATTTAAATACACGAGGGAGTTTTAAATAAACAACCACTGACCTGTTCTCGCGCCACTCTGAATATGCGAAGATACATTCCACACATAAGCAGCAGAGGCAGGTAAAATGAGCCAAAGGCATAAAAAAGCACATAGTTGTTATTCCATTCAAACTGGCAGTAGCGTCCCTCCTTGTCCTCGTCCCCGATGCCCCAGTCCAAGTGCTGCACTCTGTAGTCCACTGTGTTCCAGCCCAGGTGGATGGGCACAAAGGACACAGCCAGTGACAAGGCCCAGATGGCGATCATGGCCAGTGTCACCCTCAGAGGGGTAACTCTCCGGGAGTAGCTAAGGGGAGCCGAAATGGCTAGATATCGGTCCACACTGATGGCCATCAAAGTGAGGATGGAGGCGGCACACAGTAGGACATCCAGTGAAATGTAGATGTTACACAGGGCTCCTCCGAGGGGCCATTTCCCACCGCGCAGCTCCACAGTGGCGGACAAGGGCATCACCAGCAGGCCCAGCAGGAGATCTGTCACCGCCAGTGACACGACGAAGCAGTTCGCTATGCGCCAAAGTCGTCGGCTGAGCCCTACGGCCAGACATACCAGCACGTTCCCACCAATGGTCAGAATGATAAAACACACCAGGAAGAGCCAGCGGACAGCCGTGGAGATCATGGTGACCTCCTCCTCGGGCAGTGGGTCACTGAGACAGTGCCGCCGTATCTCAGTAGAAAATGTTCAAACAGGCTCATCCACTTGTTTTGAAACAAAAAAAAGAAAAGAAAAAAAACCCCTCTCATGTGCTGCCAGTTCACTTCTCCATCAGAGGACCCTCTCCACGGTTCCTGTGCATGAAGTTAATCAGGTTCGGAAGTAGATCACAGAGTGGAAAGCGCCTCCCGGCCATACTCTTGGTTCACCGCTGGCCTCCAAAGCAAACACTTCCCCTGGTGAAAAAAAGAATGAAGGGAATTGCTTTGAAAACTCTCATGTCACCATAGAAAAGACATTTGTGTACTTCAAAAGTAAAGCATGTTTAATGAATAGTCTCATCGCAGCTGCCTGTTAAGGGTCATATTACCAAAAATGGTCATCAGAGAAAGTATGTAGAAACCTTGGAGCATTCTGAAATCTAGTTTGACGTGAAAATGTACACAGCCTCGAGTTTTTTTTGCTATGATGATGAATTGGCTTCATGTATGCTGGGTGGAGGGTCGTAGTTGGTGCCTTTTGCATTTACTCCGTTGGGAATTCCCGTCCAATTTGACTGCCTTCCGCTCTGGAGGCACACACATATCAAATATATCACAGAGAGGGAGATAAAGACACTGTGCCGTCGTGTAAACACACGTTGAGGTCGGGGGGGGGGAAAATGAAACATGTACTACAGAGAGGAAGCATGTCCTGAAGCGTGGGCTGATCTGTAAGTGTGCGTCACTGTCACCGGCTGAGTCGAGACAAGATCATGAAACATGCGGTTTGAGGAGTAATGTAAACAAGTTCCAGCTCTCCAGTCGGAAAAAAGGAAAACATTCCTGTGCATCCGACCACGTAGTGTGCTTTTATTTTGAAATCTGAAAGCCCTGCAAGCATCTTTCCCTAAAACTACTTTTTCTCTTGAAAAGGACAACACAGCTGAATATACATCATAACTCAAAGAATGTATGGATGAGTTGGATATCATATCCATCTGGACTCGCAGACTTTTTGCCACTTTTCCGTCGGGTGCGCTTTCAACATCCCAGCTGTCAAAGAACAACTTTATTAATGAACAAGCTGGACAGATTTCCAGTGACAGCTCACGCAATTAAATTCTATCAATCCAATATTGGTGTTTCGTGTCACTGTATCAAAAGAATCTCAAAAATAATAGGCACCGACGGTGACAATGACGCCGCGTTTCTAACGGGTTCCACTGTTTTAAACATCAAACCGTGCCAGGGTTACTGGCTGATTGAGGCAGTTCAGCTCTCACCGCCTCACACTGCTGTTTGACAGTCTGTTCTGACGCTGTATATACGTTCTGCATGTTTGATGGCGTTATCTTTAATCCGCTCATCTGCTTCCTTATTGCGGCGAGGCCATCCGATGTACTCCCATAAAAAATAGATGAGCTGGTCTCAAATTCTCTAATTAAGGTTTTGACGATCAAAGGCGACGGCGGGACTGATATTATCTTAGACGGGGGTGTATATTTAAACCATATGTGACCGCCATTTATCTTTCTGTGATTTGTCATAAAACTTTGCCGAAAGAAGTCCTGAGTGTAGGTTACCATCTCCAAACTTTGAACTTGGCGAAGGTATGACTGAGCCTGTGTTATTTTAATTTAAGTCAAATTTATCACATAAATCTTACCATTATGGAGCTACCATTATGTCCATCATTCATATGGTGGCTTCCACCAAGTGTTACACAAGCAATGTTTAATAGCAGCTATGGTTTACACAGATAGCAGCGTATCGCCACCTCCGACTTTATGACTCGTTAGACCAAACAAACGGCTCAATTATGTCGAAGAAGGTAAATGTCAAACTTGTAGGGGCGACATGAAAAGTACAGATTGCCACTTCACCTGGGGGCCGCTTTAATCTTCTTGTTATATGCCAACGAGTCACGTAAGGTCACCTTATTCAGGGTTTTCCCAACACGATATCAACCCAGGTGGGACATAAGATATGATGAAGATATGAAGTGTTTACAGTGACAATAATAGGCAGCGGTGGATATATAGTTGTAATGTCTAAATAGGGCGGAGGAAATTATGGGGCTGTTAAAATAATGGTTTCTATATTGGTGAATTATATTATAGAGTGAAGTATAATTCAGTAATTTTATTTACAGTCAAAACCCTCCTAAAAAAAAGGTGCCAGAACTGAACACGAGTCAACGACAGTAAAGATTAAGGTAAATCATTGTGTCAGGAAACTGAACATGATTAAGGATTGGTGGATTACCATTTTTTGTTATACTACCGTCATTATGAAAAGTGCAATGGTACCAATTTTATCCCTAAAATGTGTTCAGCAAGGGGACATTCAACGAAGACTGCACTGACTGTCAGAATTATTGTATATCTATCTCAACATTACATATGTTTTAGGATTTGGAAATGCTTTATATTAACTTTCTTGTAAGAAGCGTTAATAAGTCGATAGTTGTTTTGTCATTGTTAAACCTTTTCTATGCATTGTTTAGATGAATACATACTTAATTGTGCATTTATTAACAGTTAACTATGCAGTTATTAACAGGTAACAGTGCTTTTTACAATATTACGACATATGATTACGATATACAATTTACTAACATTACTTGAGTCTTCTTGCCTCATGAATGTTTGTTCTGTTTTTTGAAGGCCTGTTTTTTAAACAGCGTCCTCTATGTGGCCGCCATTTACATGAAATTGATGAGTAAGTAAACAAAAAGCGTGTTTTGCATCGCTGCTCGAATATTGTGTTTTATGTTAGTTTTTATTTTATCACCCTTGACCACATGTATTCCAGATGGGGTCACCCAGCTCGCTCACCTGGTAGAGCGTCACTCTGTGGGTACCGAAGTCGGGTTCTCGCTGCAGCGACCCGGCTATGATTCTAGCCTGGTGCCAAGTGCTGCATGTCATCTAACCTGTCTATCTTCATTTTTAAAGGCAAAAGCCCGAAAAGGATGATCATAAAAATGATATTCACCGGAAAAAAAAAACTGTTAGTGAGTGCTTAATAAAGGATTTATCAAGCTTAATAAGAGATTGTCCTTGAATTAGATGCAGTAGCTGCAAAAAGCCTTTTTTTCTCACTTTAGATCCAATAGTTGCAATAAAGTAACAAAATAAAACATAGTTAAAATCAGTAATGACATAATAGGTAAGTTAGTCATTGAATGTGTTTGTTTGCTAAAATGCTCTGACATGTTGCTTCACACGAGACATGGTCGCAAAGCAAAAAGTCATTAATTAATTAGTAATAATGCATTTGTACAATACTTCGCTCACTGTGCACAATAATTTGATGACTCTTCATCTCAAATGAAGATTTCAACTTGTGTTTTTCCCCAGGTTATAAATTGATTTGTTTGAAAGTAGCCATTGTTTCAGCTCCGCCTCGCCTTTCAGAGAACCCAAGGTTTTTTTTTTTTATTAATGGCAATAGATTCCCCTCAGGGATAAACACTTCTTGTTTCCATGGTGACTTTGCTTGTTCAGCACTGACATAGTGTAGATCGAGCCGTATCCCTGGTCAGCCTGCTGCTTTCATTTTGGTCCCTCAAGAGCCGGGCTTCAGTGAACACGACGAGTCACAGAGAGCTAGCGCACGGAGGGTTTAATGCGAAACTCAAAGAAAAGGCGACTGATCCTTGTTTGTCTGCGCTTTTTCATTTGGCCTTTCGCTGCTGATGTACCAGAAGACTTGGGTAACAGGTGAAACACAACACCGTGTTACCACGAGTAGACCCCGGATTATTTTACAATTCATTGCATAATTAATTTCTTGCTCCCCAGACAGTCTTAGAGAAGAGGCAGAAAAAAAATGATGCATATTCTCAATTAGACAGACATTGCTACACTGGCATAGATCCATATAGTGTGAAAGGTATGTATTGGTATATCATGCCTATTATCTTTGGCCACATCCTGTATTACAACTACAAACCACATAGTATCGGCTCTGTGCAGCATATCTCAATGTTTCCGTTATTAACGGCTGCCGATTGAGATTTACAGACTGCTGTCATCAGATATGCAGGTGCTCTACGCTACAAATGACCTCATATTCTTAACTGCATGACATTATATTGATATTCAGCGGCTCCTAATATATCTGCACACAAAGGTGGAAAATTAAATCTAGCTGGTGAGGCAGGATGAGTCAACAGCGTGTGATAACACTGTGGCAAAACATCCGGGCCCAGAATGACACATGGTAGGCCGACAGTATGGATATATTATTTAACGACGTGCAAGAAGCGAAACCACCGAGAGCAGAATGGGCCTTTGGCGACGGGCCAAGGTCACGTCCACGGAGACTTTTATATGACCTGTGTGCTGTGCATTTGTATGCATACCTCAGTGCTCTGCCATAAAACCGAATAAAGGACATTTCGGTTGCACTTTATGGTGTCATGGATCATTAATTAAATGTTACACTTATGTGAGTAACCTTTAGTTGATAGTCAACAAACTTACAAAGGGATATAAACATCAGCTGCAAGTTTACAATACACGAATGCTTAACATTTTTAAGCAATTTCCAAAAAAAAAACAATTGCACAGCAGTTGCTTAATAAACAGTTGTCAAGGGTTGCGAACATCAGTTGCAACTCTGTATTGGCCATCTGCATATTTTTTTAAAGACGAACCGTATTCACAGTATTAATAAATAATTTACAAACTGTTTAAAACATCAGCTGCAATTTAACAACAGACCATTTCTTTAATAGATGGTTTATCCATTGCTTGTGACCCGTGAAATAGCTGCTAACTAAAGTTTAATTAACTATTCGTTGACCATTTGTTAATGATGGTTATCGTACAGTGTTACAAACAGCATTTGTAACCATTAGCTCGTGGATGTGTTGATTACACAAGGCAGGACATATTGGCAGAAACACAAGTTCAATTTCTTTGTGACTCGCTGGAACAACTTCCACATTATTTCTAATGATCTTATCAACCTCAAAGAGAGAGCGGTGCAAGTTATCAAGTGTACCAACAAAACATTTAAATGTAAACACCTCGGAGTCGAAAGCTGGGAAAATGAATTGCTATTACTGAAACAGAGAGTTTGAGTGTGTTCTGATGCAGGACCAAAATGATTCAAGCTGAGCGACAACATTAAATCCTGTTTCAGCAAACAAACTAATGTGCAGGAAAGGTGAAGCAAAACCACAAACTTCACTCACACGTGCAGTAATGTCCTAATAACTGCCACACGTGCAAACACTCACAGCTTTCATGCCTTGAATATATGAAACCTGTGGCTTGTGCGATAGAACAATTTACTCCTGCAATGATAACCATCCACCTAAACGCTTCACTGGCATCATGTGAATGTGTAACAAGAGGAAAAATGGGAGATAAATGAATCACTAAGCAACACATCCCGAACAGTCCTGAACATTGAAACCATCAGCTTTGTGACGGGGAGTTTTGTTCCAAAGACTCACCTCACATGGTTTGTGTTTTGCAGCAGATGTCGTCAGGAGATCCCAACCTGCTCTCCCCCAGATCATGAATGCTTTCCTCTGTTTCCCCCTGATCCTGCTTAGGTGTAAACTTATTTCTCTCTCTCTCTCTCGCTCTCTCTCTCTCTCGCTCTCTCTCTCTTTCTCTCTCTCCCTCTCTCTCGCTCGCTCTTTCCTTATCTCCTCCCTCTCTCTCCCTCTCCGTCACTGTTCGGCTGTAGACAAACACTCAGAGCAGCTCAAACGCTGTTTAAATCCCCTCTAATGCGTCCATTGGCTGTTTGCTCGTGAACGTTGGCCGCTGTTGTTTTAGCTTGATAATTTAGCCTCTGAATAGCCGGACACACAGCTCTGCTCTCGACAAGGAGAGCTTGTCAAGTTGTGTAATTTTCCGTGAGAAGTATTTCAACTGATTAGAAATGACATTTGACACGTATAGAGAGCCTACATCACATCCGATGAATTGTTACACGCCTGGGATTTGGCTTTTACGACAGTGGTGTTGCACTCAGAGACTGTTTCTACATGATGTTGCTTCAAATGAATGCATGTTTGTGGTAGATGATTTGTTACTAGTCGATATTTCTGCATAAATTGCCCCACTTATGTCTCAGCACGCGGAGCAGCATCAAATTTGAAACCGCAACATAACCACTGAATCGTTTTGTGACACCCAATTCAATGACATTTAAGACAACCGAGATTCTGCAGTCATGCTAGCGGCCCTAAGAGGCAGTAGTAGTCGGGAACGGAGCCGCTTCGAACCGAATGCTAACGCCAGCGTGCTAACACGCTGAGATTCATGGCGCTAGGTGGCATCTTCGTGACAATCTATCAAACGGTTACATGGAGATTGTTCAGCATGGACCAAAGTAGGGACGGGCAGACCGACTTTACCATCCTACGCTGCTGGCGTGGCTAAAAATATATTACGAGCGATCTCTCTGTATAAACGCCCATCACTCGCCTGCTGATTTTTGTCATTTCAAACCTCGATCGCACAGATTATTGTGCTGGTGCTGTAAAAACAAAGACATTTAAACATCTTAATTCAGCTTGAGTTCTTTCTCTCTGGCCGCTTTGTCATCAGATAAAGCTCTGCGAGTCTTGTACGTTAGGATCCAGACCAGCGGGTATCCTAAAAATGTTATACGACTGATACTTCATCCCACTCCGGGCTGTGGAAACGTGTGATACAGCATCAAGTGAACATTTTAATTCAAAATTATACCTCTTTCCCCATGACTCTTGTGCACTTTTAGTTGGTATGCAGATACCTGCCAGAGAGACTTTGTGGAGGAAGTGAAGGGAATTTTTAATATGATACTTGCATATTTGAAAACTCGTCAAAAACTTCCCAGTGTCAAAGTCCCCAACTTTAGAAATTCACAGACTTCGCCGGGTGACTAATTAATAAGTTCTAACATGTGTGACATATTGCTTTGATATCTTTACCGCAGGCTCTATAATCACGACTGTGTCAGCGTTAAAAAAAAAAAAGATTGTCCTCCTCCATCACAGTAAATTATGCATTAATTGTTTCCTCGAAACGAGGTGAAGCTTCAGCTTTCCCAGGAGCTAAAATCAAATCGCGGCTCTTACCTCTAGATGAAAACAAGTTAACAGTTAAAGCAACATTGAATAAAGAGATTGATCAATAACGTGCGTAACCATCCTCCAGGCCTCCAGACTGAACAATTACATATTGCATATAGCTTTTATTAAACTAAAGAATTCTTCTTTTAGTTGCTTTAAATGGGTGGTGGTAAGGGTTAAAAGATCAGCCTGGATGTTGATAGGAATATTAATAGCCTCAATAATCCAAAAGGGAGTCGTAAAATAATACATTTAGGGAGGAGGAGAAGGCCTGAGAATCACACAGGCTGGTCGTTCTATTTGTTCAACTAGAAATAGCACTGCGCTATGTTTCATAACTGACCGGGTCAGTGGAGGGTAACAGAAACTTCAAGTTGAGAACAACTTAAGCATTAAGTATATTATGTCACTGGGAAGAGAGAGGAGGGGGCTGTTTATGATTTTCTCTAATTAGAGCAATTTGAATGCTCTCGACATCCAGACATGAACACCAGACGCCACATAATTGTGAAAATCATGTTATTATAATCAATTCAATAGAAAAAAAAAACGGGGAAAAACAAACAAACTGCATTATCTTATTCTTTACAGCGGTCTCGCTCGTCTTATCTCGGAAAGACACTCCTTTCAGCGCTCGCCGGCTGAGTCGGTCGGAACGACACGGTGTTTCATCTTAATAATGAAGCAGACCGTGTCTCACGCTGCAAGCTGTCACTGCGGTCAGTGGTTTTGTTCTGTTCTTTTTTTTTTTTTCTTTTAAATGAATCAGAACTTTAAAAGCTTTGCAATTACATAATGCACTTAACCTCATACCCTGACCAAAACATCAAGCCTCCCTCTCTGTGTGTCTTATCAGGTGCTGTGGTGACTGACACGCTGACTCTTTTCTTCCTCCTGCTGGACATTAGCTGGTAGTGAACTGTAGATTGTGTGTGTGTGTGTTTCCATGCTGACACCTGGGAAGTGACCACACGTAACTAAACACAATACTTGATGCTAAAGTTCTCGTATTTTTTTTTTTTTACTTGAGGATTTAAATTCTTGTGTGGCTTCTTGAGAAGAATAGCTTGTCAGTTAGTTTTTTTAATTTTCCCTTAAATGCCAATGTCTGGCCCATACCACAAAGTACACCATTGCATTAACAAATAGTATATCAGTTTCCAGTAATACATGTAGCAGCAGAATCTTTTTTTTTTTTAATAGAATAAATGATCACAGAGTTTGTAGGAAAAGTAGATTTATTGATTCAGACATTTCAAAAGGACTGTACAGTGATTATTTATTTATTTATTTCTACAAATCTAGTTATTCTTGATAAAGAGCTTTTTTTTAATCATATCTCATGCTTTCTCCAGGTAGCTAGTGGCTCCAGAGGATGCTGCATGTAACCTGATGAAATGCCTCCAGCGATGTCACTTGGTGGGTAGTGCATTGTGGGAAATGTAGCTCGGAATAAAATATGAT
This sequence comes from Spondyliosoma cantharus, assembly GCA_900302685.1. Classification (NCBI taxonomy): domain Eukaryota; kingdom Metazoa; phylum Chordata; class Actinopteri; order Spariformes; family Sparidae; genus Spondyliosoma; species Spondyliosoma cantharus. The sequence continues at coordinate 752 of OMLP01025043.1, read as the reverse complement.
ATCTCTGGTTCCGCTGTATCGATTGCGATCATTTGTTTTTAACCTTACCACAACGAGCCCAACAGTGTTCTGAGCAGTGCAGTGGCTGGACTGCTTTTCTTCAAAGACCTGGTGCCTACGTTACCCACAATGCAACTGAACATCACTGGAGGCAGTTGAGCAGATTACATGCACTTTACTTTGGAGCCACAAAAGGCTTTACGCCACTGCTTCTATGTACTCAGTAGTACTCCCAAAGGACTGTGAGCACACACACACACACACACACACACACACACAGTTGCGCTTTAAAGGGATAGTTCAGGTTTTTTGAAGTGGGGTCATATAAAGTGCATATCTATAGTCGGTCTGTTCTCTACCGTAATTGCCGATCAGCGTAGCCTCAGTTTGGAGAAGCAGAGAGCCTCTCCAGCCCAGATGCTCAGCTTTGTACTGCAGTGAATGGAGTCCAGATGCAAAGCGAATTTTAACCACCTAAAACAAGGCTCACCTAAAAAAATCTATATCAGTTCAAGTGTACGTTGTATAGAGAAAATTCACACCGCTTTACATCGCCGCCAGACCGCCCTTTCTTTTGGCCCTACATTTTCTCAACCGTAGAACCTCCGTATCCCTACGCATTAGCGCAACTGCGTATGGATACGGAAGTTCTACACATTAGGGCAACTACGGTAGGGAACAGACAGACTATAGATATGTACTTTATATGACCCCACTTCAAAAAAAACCAAACTATCACTTTAAGTAAATAG
>OMLP01025041.1:0-10805 GCA_900302685.1 Spondyliosoma cantharus | reverse complement strand
AATACATAGGCCTACTATGCTACTGTATTTAGCTACTGTAAAAAGTTTAAGAACGACTGCACTAAATGATACAAATGTATTATTTGACCAATTTTAAAGTTTTACTACATTTTCTTCCTGAAATCCACCTTGAAATCTTACCCCCTGCTGGGATCAGGATAATCTTGTTTTTTTGGATCAAAGTTATCCAAATCCTACTGAATCGTTTTGAACAACACAAACTGAAGGTTTGATCCAGATTAAAACTAGGATTGGATTCTGTGATCTAATCTGATTTCAGAATCCTTCTTTCCCTTTTGAACAACCCATTTTCAAGGTTTGATCCAATCCGATAACCAAAATCCGATCAGATTACCTTTGAACCACGGGCCCTTACTGATTACATGTAATCATATGTTAGTAACCCTCATAACAGCAGGAAATATCAATGCTTTGACCTGCAAAACAAAAGAAAAACCCTACATTCAGCAAATATTGTTTCATAATTAATGATTACTAAAATGGTATAGGCGCTAAAATGAAACATTAATGTTACAACTGTTTTAAAACTGCTTCATATGTAAAAATTGGCCACCTTTTGAAGTCAAACTCCAAACTAATACAGGGCAGCACATTGCCATGTTAACCATTAGCTGCGCAGCTAACTTACCTAATCAGCTAACAGCAACTACAGTTAGTGGTCCGGACTGGGAGCTCAGAGTGGTATTAGAAGACAGGACGGGCCAGGGCTAACAGGTTAGCATGCTAACTTAAGTAGATATATCTGCAAGTCGATACACAGATTTCTTCAAATTGTCAAAAATCTTATTTCTTTACATTCTGTAAATGATTTTAGTTATTTCTTGATTTATTTGTAAACATTCTTACATATTGCACATTTCAGCAATAAGTTAATTATATTAGATTGTGTTGTTACATTTTGTCCCTATTTTCAGATAACACATTTTCTTTCCAGGAAATTTTAAGGGAATTACCTTTAAAATTAAAGGGACTCTTTGTAGTTTTGGAGAAGAATTTTAATATTTACAATATTACTGAGGTAATATCTTAGGAGGTTTATATAATTGTATATTTAATGTTAATTTAAAATTACAAATATCAGTTTTGGTCCTCTATTCAAAACAGGAAAAAAGATCTTTCCTTATTCCTGATTGACAAACAGATGCATTTTCCAGCATGCAGAGATCGATCATCAGCTGCAGCAGTTAGTTTTTAACAATAAACAGCAGGATAATGAAGTCCATACAGATGGGTGTTACACGTTTAAAATCCTTTACTGCATTAAAAACACCTCAGCTCAGCTCGGCTCGGCTTCAGCTGCAGGAAATAAAGCTGAAAAAGAGAATATAAGTCCCCGCTGAATACATGTCTATAGAGATGAATTATAATAGTCAGCCTGCCGTGACCTTAACACCACGGCCGGGACACACACACACGTACACACACACGCACACACTTATCGGTCTCCTGTCAAAGCGGCCCGTCCATTCGTCTTTTCTTCCCGCCATCCGCCGAATTAATTAAGCAGAAATGTAAACCTTTTAATTGAATGTCAAAGCAGGACCTTAACAACATACTGCTATGTAAATGAAAGTGACACTGCTTTAAACCTGTATGTTTATATATATATACAAGAGGCTTGCACACCAAGGTTACAGGGGGGCTGTGCATGTATTTGTGTGTGTGTGTGTGTGTGTGTGTGTGTGTGTGTGTGTGTGTGTGTGTGTGTGTGTGTGTGTGTGTGTGTGTGTGTGAATGAACAGGGGACATGCCAACGCTTTTAATTGAATTACCATCAGTTATGTGCTAACTAACCCCTCATGGATTTAAACCAGCATGGCCTCATTTAGCACAGAGTGGAAATGAACCCTTTAAACCTTCAATTTTCCTTTTAAAGGCGCCGTCACTGTTTTAACAACCATTTAAATCAAAAGAATATTTGGATCTATAGAGTAAGACTTCTGTGATGACTTTTTTTGACACGTGCAACATGGCTCGAGGAAACTGGTGCTCGTGATTGGACACAACAAAAGGACACAACGCTTCCTGCTTTGACGCTGCGGATGTAAAATTGTGAAGCACAAGATCATCCAAGGATCATCACCTCTTGGCAGCTGCATCTTCACTGCTTTCCTGTGTGTCTGTGTGCCATCAGCATCAAATGATAGAAAGCTTCCGACACGACCACTTTGTGTTGTACTTAATAGTCTGCAGTGGAGCCTGGATTCATGACCAACATTTATAAAAATAACTGGCCAAAACAATAGAGATGACGTCTGGGTTTGGGTTACTTGTTGACAGCAGTAGTTTCTGTTCGGATGTAAATCCAGTTCTGTATTGAGTATTGTGTAACCATAGATGAAAATACATGCATAGATTTTTATAATGTTATATATGTGTAGAACATCTACACTGTAAATGTCAGTAATCAGGGTAAACAGACAAGCTGTAACCAGGGTTACGTAATGCTTCAGCTTGCATGAACGTCAGTTTGGATGTGATAAAAACAGAACATCTGTCGAGTTTTGGTTGGGCTCGGTTATTGTTAGGACAGAAAACTGTGAGCTGATCCACAGTCTAGTCTGCCACTATGCTAGCTGCTCTGTGAGGCTGTACTTAGGCCCAGCGAGAGAAACTTGAGAGTGTGTGAACCAACATTTCACGACAATCTATCCAATAGTTGTGGGACTATTTCAATTTGAAGTAACATGCCCACTAACATGGGACATTTTTAGAGCTGCTAACATGGATAAATAGTCAAACCTGCACCTTTAAACTGGTCAGAGGATGCAGTTTATTTGTCTTTTTGAATATTTTACTCAGCTGTAACTATATACATCAGTGACGACACTGTTTAAGAATACATATTGGTTAGTAATTTCACTTTTAAGTAATTGATATTCACTGATATTTATCATATTATCTTATCTTTTATGTCTTCAAGTAATAGGTAATTACTAAACAGAGATTTAAAGCAGCTGAGTTTCAATCAACATCTGCTTTCATCATGTTAATAATCTCACTTTAACTTTCTCTTTATGTTGAATATGAAGCATCTGTGAGTGTAAACGGCAGCTCTGCAGTGGTCTCACATACAGGAATACACCGCTTTGCTAAATGAACTCTTGTTAATATTGTGTTTTTTCTTTTCCTGCAGCCGTCTAAATAATTAGCTTTTGTTGTAGAAAATGATGAATTTGGGCAGTTAATTTATTGATTGGCCGGCTCCTCCGATGTGCTTTGCTTTAGAAAGCCATTAATCAATGGATGAAAACACCTAATTCTCCTCCAGCTCGCCTTTTTTTTTTCCTTTCTTTCTGTACGCTTTTCTGTCTCAAACAGAGGATCCCCAGCCACGATGTGGGGAAGAACTGTAATTATGGACTTATTATGATGATGGTGAGGTAGGAAAATAATTGTTTATGTGCATTTAAAACAAGCTGGCTCATAAATAAAAATATATAAAAGTGGTTAAAAAAAACAGCAACAAACAGCAGAGACCAAAGCTGTAGATTTGTGGGGAGTTAAGGTGATGTATGTGAGAAAAAACAAATGAATTGCATCTTTCAGCCACCTATTAACATAAAGTGTTTCCCCCTGCTTGTTTGAATTGTGTGTAAATGCTTTAAATATAAAACAGAGAGCAGTTTAATCAAAATCTACCTCCACATGAAAATACAGTCAATCAGTGTCTCATTTTATTTTACTTCAAACAAATATCTGAATGTGTTGAGCAAATATTAAACATTTTATTTTAAGTTCTCTCATTGATGCAAGTAAGAAGACGTTTCACACTTTGTATGAATAGCTAATGTGGGTCAAAGTTAATATAAAAACACTGAACTTATTCTTTAACCCTTCTCTATTCCTCTAGTCTATTTTTGTATCTTTTTGTAAAGAGAAAGTTAAAATGTTTTCTGAAATCATTCATGCGACTCAAACGCGAACGATTCACATTTGAAGATGTTTCTGTAATCAATTTCTGGTGATGACAGAATGATCTTTTTCATGCTTCATGACCTCATCATCATGACCTCATCAGTGAACAGAGGTCATGCTTCATGACCTCTGTTCACTGATCACTTCTACATACAATCCCTGGATATCTTAACTTTAACTGCACCACATGTTTAAAGATTGGAAAATAAATACATTGCAATTTAGAAGTTGAATGAGTTCCTCTAAACCCTAAAAAAAAAAGAAGCTGTCTTTCCTTTAGAGGATTTTTGAACATTTGACTTTTTAATTGAAACTTTTATCTTTAATTTCATTTTTTTCTTGGCTTCTATCTTTGTGGTTGAGGACGTATGAACTGACTACATCTGTTATTTCTTAAGCAGGTGCATGCGAGAGGAGCTCTATATCTTGTATAGGCTAGAATACAGTATATAACAGAACAATACCTTCTGATTCTTGTCATTTTAAAAACATTAATTTAATGTACAGATTCAGGAACTGTCATGAGTGCAAGAGCAGTGTGACGGAACATATCCTTTGTTTTAGCCATTCTATACTACAGACATGGCTCTAGGAATGGCAGTGGATGATTGGTTGGTCCAATACTTTGTCCTGACTGAATAATCAAAAATGCATTTCTTACTATGTCAACATCAGAGATACTGATAGTTTATGATAAATATATTTGCTCTCTGAGACTCCAAGGATTTCTAAAGATTTGGTTTCTAATGATCCAAATCAAAGACTGAAGTTAATCAAGGACATTTGACAGTTTGCTCTCGCAGAGGTTTGCAGAAAGCACAACATTGTCATGTGTCATCCTATACGATGCAACTGCCCGTTTTTTCTCAACAATAATAGAAATGTCTAAAGTCGTTAAAGAAAGCGAAAAATAAAGCAAAAAAACAAACAAACATGACAACGAACAAGAACAATTTCAAGTCTCTTGATTGGTTTGAAAGTTTGGATGCAGGTTGTCCTTAGAATGTATTAGTAATTAGTCAGCTAGTGTCTTTGATATAGTTGTCTCACCATATATGACTAAAGTCATGCAGACATCTAGTGCAAAGTGATTGAATGTGAGGTCTTGTGATGCCAGAGCGACGAAGGAATGTCAACCAGCTATGAAGACCATAAAATTGGCTAAAAAAGGAACTAAAGACGTATAAGTGGACCGAGAGCCCATTCCACTTCCTTTAATGTCAAAAACTGTTCATGGTTCTGCTTTACTGTTATTACACAATACAGGATTACGCAGTTTTAGCTCCCTCCACGTGTATAAATGTTGCACTAATGGAAGGAAACAAAACATGAAAAATATATAAGGAAGATGTAAAGTTATACAGAAATAGGCAAAAAAACCCATACATATACAATATAAAAAAAGAATATAACAGTCTAATATATAGTGCAAGTGGGAAATACCTTGTAAATGTCTTCACAGTAAATTTTAAAGTAACATTAAACTAATTTACTGTCTTTTAGGTGAAAAAAATAAGAGTTAAATTACCTACTGGAGCAGCCGGGATTCGAACTCCCAACCCTGTGACTCACCACTGGCTACCGTCAACCCTGAACTTGTTCTTCAGCCAATCAGGCGGCCTGTTGTTGCTCCACATTCCTCTGCGCTGAAAAAGTCGCTTTAAGCCGACAAGAGTTCATTTTCAGACGCTTATGTTTGTGTTTTTGTTCGTTATCAATCCACCAGAGGTCCCGAGGATGACAAATGGCCCCTGTCAGGGCGACGCCAGTCATAACAACACACACGCACACAGGCACCCACACACACACATTCACAGACACACACACACATGCATTTATGTTTTCAGGCATACTAGCTGATGTTCTTATCCACAGCTTACAATGACTGATATACGTACACGTACTGTATGCCTTACATGCCTGGTGTGTGTGTGTGTGTGTGTGTGTGTGTGTGTGTGTGTGTGTCTGTAAGCTCCTGTGTGTGTGTGTGCATGAGTTGTAGATGGGTGGGAAAGTTCGAGGTCGTGGATAACAAGGCAGACCCATAACACAATGAGCTTGGTCGTAATCTGTCTTATCTGCACATACACACACACACACACACACACACATACACACATACACACCCACTGAACTAAAGTGAGAGGGTGATAAAGAAGCTGAGGTGAGCTGACAGCAGGACGACCACCTACAAGATCAGCACTAATAATAAATGTTTTCATGATAATGTTAGCTGCAGCGCTGACAAAACGGGTTCGGAAGATGAATGAATAGAGAGAAGAAGAGACTCCTGCTGACAGCCACTCTACTCTAACACAACTACTACAAGTTACAGATGTCTAAATCATTTAATTTCATTGGAGCAGTGGTGGAAAGTAACTAAGTACAGTTACTCGATAACTGTATTTCAGTATAGACTTATTTCACATCAGTGTTTCCATTGTATGCCAAACTTTATATTCCTACGCCACTAAATCTTGGAGACAAGTGTTGTACTTTTTACTCCACTACATTTGTCTGAAACACTAGTTACAAGTTACTTTTTGGATTGCAATTTCTTGTACCTTACCTGTATAGTAAAACATGCATCTCCAGATGTGTTGATTCTGACAGTGAATGTGAAAAACTGAAGGATTAAAGGGGCTCTGTGGAACATTTGTACAAGTTTAAATTAGCAGACTCCATTTCTAAACCTACGTTAGCTACTGTTGCTCCCTTTTAGCTGAGCGGAGACTGGCACCCAAACGTGGCACTCGAGAATGTGCGTAAAGTCAAACCCTTTGGACTGACACAAAAATCCGATCTGTTGTTGAAAGTCCGTCACAAAGAAATCCACAGTCCAGCAGCATTAAACAGGCTGTAAAGGAAACTGTAAATTAATGTATTATAGACCTGGATACAAGGGCACTGCTCAGCGTTGCTTTCAATTTTGCTTGGTGGTCACTCATGGTATTGCAGCTAAAACATCCCCATCAGCCCAAAAAGCATTTTCCATATAGAGCATCAGTATAAAAGAAATGTGTAAAACTGTTGACAGGAAAACTGCAAACACGTCAGTTGTGACTCTTTCCATTATACATTTTTGATCTTTATGGTTTTACAGTTTGAAAATATCCTCAAGCCCGAGAAAGCGATTTCAATAATCTGTAATGTCATCACAATGTAAAGTCTATGTGCAGAGTGGGACTCAAAAACCCTTTATGGATGCCTAGCATGTTAGCACCAAGCTCACCAGCTACAGTAGTTCAGCAACTAGCCCAGAAGTAGTCCCTTTGTCATCCATCTTTTTTTGTGTGCCTGCAAAGTTTGCTTACTCTCTGTACTTTTTGGTGTGATGGACCCGCATGCCAGGATCAGACTCCACGATGTCAGCTTCAGAATGGTCCCACCCAACTAATGTGTGGCACCAAAGAGTGTCGGAAGAGACTGTCGCTGTTTTACTTCATGTAGTGTATGGATCAGACAAACACAGGATACAGACAAACACAATGTATGATGTCTAAACCTAAATAAGTAGTTTTCTTACTTAACCTTAACCAAGTACTTTGGTTGCCAGATCTAACCAAGTATTTTTATCCCGAACTTAACCAAGTACTTTTGTTTCCTAAACCTAACCAAGTATTTTTGTTGCCTTAACCTGACTAAATACTTTTGTTGCCTAAACCTAAATGAAAAACTGAAAAGAAAACAATAAATAAAATGTTAATAGTAACTATGTGTTACTGTTAATATGATACAAACCCTAGTCTCCTGAGCAAGAGCACTGCACTTAAGCCATTCAGCCACAACAACTTGCTCCAGATGTGAACTGGTCCCGCTTTGTATCCCTGGAGCTACACGAATTACGATGTTCCAGGAACAACACCAACACAAAAACATCAAATATGCCGATGCCGTGGTGATTCTTTACCTCCCACCCTACCCATCACATCCTTACAAGTTGTTAAAGACCACAAGCTCTGATTGGTCGGGCTTCCAACATGTAATCTGCCACGTCTCTATTGATGAGTCGACCAGCTCAAAAGACAAAACAATCATGCTATAGGCTACGATCAGGGCATTACGAAGGAGACCGAGTGTAGAGTGCATTTTACGAACACAATTTCAGAGTTTGTTTCAGTCTCATATGAGCAGTAATTGTTTTAACTGTGATAAACAATACTTTTAATATATATTTATTTATTTTTTACAACAGCCTAAACCTAAAGATAACAGTGACAGACCCAGTGTTCATATGCAACTAACAGCAGATGAGTCAACAAACAGACAGACAGACAGACAGACAGACAGACAGACACACACACACACACACACACACACACACACACAGATTTGCATGGAGCCTGTTGCTCTGAACCATATGTACATATTAGTGTCAATAAAGATAATTTTAATTGAGCTTAGTTGAATCTGGAGAAGAAGAAGAGAGTGATGGAGAGAAACAGAAAAGCCAACACTGAGAGAGGGAAAACTGGAAAAAGAGAGAGAGAGAGTTTTAGGATGAGGATGTAGAAAACGAAAGAGCAGAAAGGAAAGTGTGAGAGTGTGAAGAAAGAGACAGGGAGGAATAATACGCGTGAATTAGAGAGAGACAACGGGAGATAAGGGAGAGAGAGAGAGAGAGGGGAGGGGTGAGGGCAAGTGAATGCAAGAGAGGGGAGGGAGAGAGAGGGGAGAGAGAGAGAGAGAGAGAGAGAGACGCTCGAGCTGCAACCGCTCCGGTAGTTTTGGCTCCGGAGACTCGCAGGACGCAGCGGACTGTCCTGACTCCCCTCGATGGTTCACCGCAGCCTGGAGGAGGGACAAACCTTCCACCGCTGTCCGGAAATCAGCGACAAGGAGCCGCCTAACACACTCTGACAGCAGTAAGCCTCAACTTCCACATTAACGAAAGAAAAAAAAACGAAAAGAAAACAAAGAAAGAAAGCAACATCCCGGGAAACTCTGGGAGAACACAGCGGAGCGTCTCTCTACCCGCGGAGCGCTGCCTCTGGTCGGAGACAACGGACGGCACGCCGGACCGCCGATCTTGCTGGACTTAACCGGACCAATCTATTAATTCTGATAAAACTTTTACTCACCGCCCGGTTTACATCGTAAACTAAGCTAAAGTGTGCCTGAGTGTCCGCACGCAGTTTTTATTGCTTTTATTCGGTGCGTTTTTTTGCGCTTGGCGCGCGTAAAGATCCGCGCTGAAACATCCATCCGTGACCAAGACAGCGGAGCAGAGCAGGGCTGAAGCGGAGGGTCAGCCAGGCTGAAGTCAGTTTACACTGAGTGTTTTATTGGCTGTACAGTTTATACACATTTATTGTCTGAGAAATAGCGCATTTTGTTGACCTTACTGCTCATGTTTAAAAGGATGAGGAGGAAAAACAGAATAAAACTACTTCGGGTTTTTTTTTTTTAAATAGACTCTTGCAAGTTTCAGCTTTCAGATGATTGAATGGCTGGAGTTTGGGACTCCGATACCTTAAATTCTTGAAAATGTTTTGTCTATTGCTTTTAAAGACATAATCGGGTTCCCCCGCGGAATGAATTCATTCAGAAGAAAAACAACCTGTGTCGATGTTAAACTCATCTTTTACAGCATGTTGAACAAATCCTCAAACTATCTGAATATTTCTTTTTAACAGAAGCACACTGAGAAGTTGATGTTCAACTTTTTTTTGCAGGATAACATCTGCATTTTCTCATGAAACATCAGTGAAATCCTGCAGGCTGAAACAGTGAAGCTGAATAAACTGATCAGGATCATCTTGAAACAGCTGAAACATCAGCTCAGTGCCAGCTGATGAGCGTCTCAGTCTCTCATTTGTATTTATTTGTTAAAGTAGATGTACATTTAAAGCAGTCTAATTTTCTTTAAGCCCAGTCTTGAAGCCTGAAATATGAAGTCAAGCTGACTGACAGGAGGGAAACCAGGTGGAGTCAGACCCAGCTTAATGTGTAAAATGTAAATTCAACAAAATAAATAAAAAAAATAATCAGGACAAAAAACAAATTATCACTTTAAATATGAAGATTTTAAAACTGGATCTGCTTTATTTTGGGGCTTTGGTGTATAGAACATTTTGAACACTTTGTTTTTTAGTTCCACTCTACGCCTACATTTGAATGTATTTAAGAGTTTGACATGTTTTGAATATTCATAAGGATTTAGATTTTTATGTTATCTAAAATCTTAAATTGAACATTTTAAGTAGCATCATCAGAGTGAGGAAAATGTGGACGTGACATGCTGGAGCAGGTTAAACGTCCCATGTGTGTTCATGTAAATTTAACACAGACAAACCTGTGATTCAGGGTAAAGCAACAAAAGCCTTTTTTCAGTGGAAACACCTTAATGGGAAAAAACAAACAAAACCAAAACTAAATAAAACGGAGATCAGGCTCAGTTGAACACAGCAAAGGGAGGGCTAAGCATGAGTGATGAGGCTGAATTCTGTGTTCCAGATGCGATCAGCATCAGTTTCACACCTTTGAGTAAATTAAATCTTAACAAACTTAGAAATGGGTTACAATTTGGGATCTTAGTCTCAGTAAAATGATTGATGGATGATTTTTAATGTAGACATACAGTGATTAATGTGACAGGTTTGATTGTGTTTATCTTGTGTTTGGGTTTAACTCCCTGTAATAGAAATCAACTGAACAGATTTGACCCTCTGCGTCTCCCTTACACTCTGCCCTGACCTCTGTGCGTGTTTCGATGTTGATGGTTGACGCCTCACCCTCTCTGATCTCTCCACCCAGCAGCCTGCCGGCAGCCATGCTGAAGCCAGGCGACCCGAGCGGCTCGGCCTTCCTGAAGGTGGACCCGTCCTACCTGCAGCACTGGCAGCAGCTCTTCCCTCAGGCGCAGC
>OMLP01025040.1:0-16623 GCA_900302685.1 Spondyliosoma cantharus | reverse complement strand
TACATACATATATATATATATATATATATGTATATATACATATATATATATATATATATATATATGTATATATACATATATGTATATATATATATATATATATATATATATACATATATATATATATATATATATATATATATATACATATATACATACATATATACATATATATATATATATATATATATATACATATATATGTATATATATATATATATATATAAAATGAATATATAAAATGAACAGTAGATACAGTGCAAACAGTAAGCAGTGCAAAAGGCAGTGAAACAGTGCAAGTGGATGTGCAAATAAAGGTAGAAGTTGTCCATTGTCTACTATCTATTGTCCTTCTGCCTTTACTGAGAGCTGTTGTACAGTCTGATGGCCAGGGGGATGAAAGAGTTTTTGAGTCGAGTTGGTTGTTGGTGGAGCTGGACTGGGACAGCAGTCTGCCACCTAACACACTCCTCTGTCTGGTGAAGGTGTTGTGCAGAGGGTGGTGGGTGTTGTCCAGTATGGACAGCAGTTTGTCCAGGGTCCTTCTTTCTGCTACTGTCACCAGAGACTATCTGTGTATTCCAAACTACAGTTGGGCTAGTGTGTAATTTTCTGCTACTTAATTTGATCAATTTCTCAGTTGTATTAACTTGAACAACAATCTTATTCATTTGTTAATGAAATGTAAATCATAACCAACTAAAAGCTTAAAGGACTTCAATCTAAAAAGTAGAACAATTCTCCAGGGCATTTCATATCACTAAGTCAGCTGATCAGTTAATGTTTCACAGACGCTCCATGACTACCAGCCTTAAAAGCAGCCTCATAAACAAATGAGTAGTTCCGTGATTGTACAGTTGACATTTGTACCAATAACCTAAACAGGTAACTTGACTAACAGGAGAACCTGTAAATTATCTAATGTGCCTGACTTCTCCATCATGTCTCCGGGTAATTGTCCTCTGATGTGATCACTCCTGCCAGTCGCCACCCACCAGTCCCTCTTCTGTACCTCCTTATACTTTCTCGATTGTCTCGCTCTCTCTCGGTGCACTTATACTGGAGGTGTGATTGCATTAAGCTGCCGAGGGCGAGGGGGCATTCCCGTGGCCATGCTAATGCACAGAACAGAATGTACAGCAGGAGTGAGTGTGAAGGAGAGCAGGAGAAAGAGCTGGAGTGGGGGGGGGCATCCATTACTATAATCAATTTTACCTCACTTGAAGAAGGTGGCTGAAAGGAAGACGACGGAGAAGAAAAGAGAGATGAGCGGTGGAAAAAGCCTCTCATGGCTGTTAGTAAATCTGAAGCGCAACTTCATTTTTCAACCCTTTATTGCTTTCTCACATGAGCACCCAGAGCACCCACACAATAACCAAACACATTCCGGTGGTATATTATTATCCCCGTAGTGCGTTTGTAATATCCTGAGACGCGCATGTTGAATGACAGCAATTAACAAGACCAGTCAAAGCTCTGCAACAATCACCCCTTTTTAACTTTGCTCACTGTTCAGGTTAAATTGCACGGACCATAAATCAGAGGGGATGCAAAGCAACCGGCAAAATTCTCACTATAAATACAGCAAAACCTAAACAAAGGCAATATGTTGCTCCATCCAAATAATGAGGGATATCTTTCAAAGCGGGGGCGGAGGACAGGGAATACCCTGAAGGAATAACATCTAATGCAATCAGATCGCTCTGGCCAATTAGTCGGCACTAGCCTAGCCAGGGATGATGTCAGTCATCATTACTCATTGCTTAATGCTATAAAGCAGAAGGGAATCAAGAGCAAACAAAGAAAAGAGCAACAAAAGTGGGTCGGAGTTAGGAAGGATGCTGGATTAATCACGCCAAAAGGCAGACAAGCGCTCTTCTGTGAATAATGGCACCCACACGGAGTGGAATTACGCACGAACACACACACACACACACACACACACACACACACACACACTTCTTACTGTAAGTTGTTGAAACACACATTTTAACCCCCTTAAATACAAATTTAAGAGTAAATGCTTTGATATACTGAGTCAACAAGACACAATACTCACCACAAATATGCAGACGCAGGCATCCACCCTCATTCCCACACACACACACACACAATGTTCCAGCACATATATGGCTCATTAGCAATGACCCACGGCAACATGTTTTTCCATGCTGATGGCTGAATTCCAGTCGATACCCCACAGCTCCACATGGCATTTCACATTTCACTTACACATGCACTTCAGCATGTTGTGGTTTGTCAACAACTGAAGGCTGTGTCTCTAATGCGCCCACGCACTGTACAGTATACACACACACACACACACACACACACACACACACAGATGCAGATACTTATAAAAGAAGGTAAATGTATGTTCTTGCAGGGAGTCACTCACAGTGATGTTTATCAGGACAGAGTAATGGAACACAGGGGTTGAAGCGGAGCACACATAAGCATGCTGATTAGCTCCTATGGGGGAAGCCATTGCAACCCCTGTAAGGTTATTAAGCCTGACTTCAACATCTCTCCTCTGTAAACAGGCGGCGGCTTTATGGAACATAAAGGAGCCGCTGCAGAAGTTTACTGTAACAGAGTTATTCTACTTCAATTGCTTTTGATTTGGCGGCTCTCAGAACACAAAGAGCAGATTGTTTTACCCCCTGAAACTCCCTTTTTTTTAAAAAAAATTGTATCAACCGTGCAACAAAAAAAAGAAGAAGCTGTTTTTATCAATAGTACGGCATAACTGCTTTGTCAGGTGGCATTAGGAAGAGAGACAAAAGATGTATTGAGGCGTGTTATAGCCCTGCAAAAAGGATTATGCTACAGTTTCTCATTTTTGGGTCCGGAACATGTGTGAAGTCGCTAGACATGGAAACTGGATCGTGAGAGATTTCAAATATGATTATTTGACTTTGTTAGATAAATCCAGTTAAAATGAATATTAGATAGTAAGTCAAATTGAACTATGCTGGTTTGTAACCTAAAAAAATCCAATGTTTTCAATGCAGTATGGCTCCTTTTTGCTCGTTGTCAGGTACAAATATTCCATTCATGTGGCATTGTCTTAATTGAACGAATGAGTTCCCGACTACAGAAATTCACATGAAGGCCCCCTTAAGTCAGAGCAACAACTTGGGAAGTCGGACGAAAACAATATTTGGTCAATATTTGGTTGATGGTTATCAATTCATGTATTAGATATCAATTTTTTTTACAAACATATCAGTGTTTCCCACACATATACTTTACAACCACCTGCTGTTATGACAATGGAACTGAAAAATAAAAAACGCCTGTGTGTTTTGGGGCCGACTTCATCAAAAGCAAATAACGTTGCTGGTAGAGAGAAACAGAAATGCAAGGCAAGCCATTGTCTGTGCATTAAGGTGGACGATTAAAGCAACACTATGTAATGTAGACAAAGATAGCTGTGCCACAAGTTTACAGCCGTTCTGTGGGAAACATTGCATCTAATTTGTAATAAGTAATATCAGGTTGTTACCGTCCATGTGGAGTGACCTTGATTAGGCATTAACCCTGATAAAAATCTTGTAATGCAGTATTTTAGCTGTTTGAGGGGATGTACTGAAGTCTGGAACAAAATCACTTGTAATGTAGTTTAATTTTCAAACTTCAAACAGCTATCAACGTGTTGTTTAAACACCCTGAGCATATCACAAATCGACCATGAGTTTGGCTAACCACCTAAAAGCCGTAACAGCTGAGCCATCTTGCACTCGATATGTCTTTATGGCTGACATACTATGGCTTTTGGTCCTGTCCCCATCGCCCGCCACCGAAGCTTAGAAAATTCTCACTGGAGCTTCAAAGCCCTAAAAATGGTATTCTGGACATCCCGTAATATAGTTTTCATATTCCAACTTAACAGCTCATTAACACACCGAAGCCCAAAGAACCACTACCCAACATGGGAAATGGGATCATCTGGGGAACATGTAAATGCAGGGATTGTCACACTTGTGATGGATGGAAAAAATTAGCAATTTAGGCAAAATCGTTGAGATGTTTTCACATGGACTTAGACTTTCAAGAAAATATCCTTACAAATGTCTCAACAAAGGAGTCATGATATGGTTTTTATGAACCTTTTCAAGCTGAAAGGCCTTGGCTGAAACATTCAAATGAAGTGTGTTCAAACACACTCCATTGTGTTCTTTTCTTCCTTCTTGCTAAGAGTTTCTAGCACCGGCACAATAGGCAGTCTGAGGTCAGCTCTTCCAATTGAGAAAGCCTCTCTTTTTCATTAATTCCCCCACTCTTCATTCGTCTGCCTCCTCTCCTCTCAACCTCTCTCTTCTCAATGTAGTAGTTCAGGATGAAACACGATGAAATGAATGACACCAGGCAGGGTAATTAACTACTTGCTTATTGTGCAGAGGCGACCATAGTACAGTACGTGCGACATGACAGGTAGAGAGGGTGAGACAGCGACAGAGGAGACAAAGCAGGAAGGAGACGGAGGAGGAAAGAGAGAGATTCAAATTGAACGTGTCTCGTCTGTGGCCGACACCGTATTAGAAGGGAACACTTTCATTTTAAGATGCAAATTCTGTCGGTTCATTCCAATAATCCACCCTCTCTCTCTGTTATTAGCTATTCTCTCCCTTCTCCTCTTTTCTCACCATCTCCACCTATCCTTGTGTATCTTACTACTACCCCTCCTCACCCTCCCTCTCTCCCTCTCCTCTCTGTCTCTCTCCCTGCTTCATTCTGGGGCAGCTGCTGTAGCAGTTGGCAGTCTCAGGTGTGCGAGTGTGTGTGTGTGTGTGTGTGTGCGTGTGTCTGTGTGTATGTCTGTGTGTGTGTGTTCCCCTTGCTCTCCAAACCCAATTCAATCCTACTATGAGAGCCGGGGCCCAGATCAAATAAAGCAGAGCGCAGCTATTACAAGAAAACAGAGAAGGGGAAATCCATGCTCACACACAGAAGAAGGGGGGACCTCTCCATTTACTTGGGTTGTTTAACCCTCTGAAGGATGCAGTTTGCACTACATGTAACAGAAGCTTATGCTAAGTTTTAATTACATTTTCTTTATGTCTGACATGTAAAATGGTATTAATGCTAACATTTAGCAGGCTAAAACAAACAAGTTATTTGGTTCCACATCAACTTTTTTGTTTGCTGCAGTCTAATGTCAGACAGCAGGAACAGGTTCAGTTTACTTTTTATCGACCACTTGGACTGACACCTGCTGGCATAGCTGGACATCTTATGGCTGCTCTGAAGCTTTATTATCGAGACCATTGCAGGGTTAATTGGTAATTTGACATCTTCAAGATTACTGTTAGCCGTTGCTGCGGGCTGCATTGAGTCAAACCATGAGAGAGTGGGTGGGAGTCACTTCAGTTTCAAATGAAAAAGAAAAATCAATCTCTGGAAATATAAAGTTAATACGACGCTGTCAGATTGGCCCTGCAAGACAAGTTTACTCTCTCTATCTCTCAGTGTAGAAAATATCACAGCCTGGCTGTGTAATAATGAAATCAAAGCGAAGCATTTATTTATTTATTTTTTTGTAAACGTGCCCCAGGTGTTATCTCAATTTAAAGTTAAAGCCAACCAATACTGTAAGAGGTTGAATGAGTGGATCAATGCAATGCTTCCAGTGGAGAGACAGCAGAAAGAGAGTTAATCTTGTTCCTGATTTCTGTGGATTCTGTACAGAGCCACAACCAGTGGAGCCTGAACAGCAGTATTGACAACGTTTTATGTTGTATTTTATGGGTCTATAATTTAATTTTAATAATTTAAAGGAAGTTTCATGGAAAGAAGTATGTAATTTGGTACTAATTGTGTGGGGAAATCCCACATGAGTATTTATTCCTCATTCAATTATAGTTGTAAGCTTTCCTGTAGTTTCACATGATTACATGTTTAGCTGACCTACCGGGCAGTGACTAAAAGACTTAGAGGACTTACGCATGCAATTCATTGGAATATGATTAGCAACAAATTACTTTGTTCTTTGCATGAAACTTTCTGGGAAAATACAAAAAAATGACCAAGAATTGGCGGACCTGTAAAGCAAAGTGTTTCCATTCTTTTAAATTGAATTCTGGCGGCGTCCTGCATGGAAATTCTCAGTCACATGAGAGAGAGGTGTTGTAGAAGTCTGCGAAAATACAAAGACACAAGGGGGATGCAGCAAACTGAATACTAACTATTCATTTTTATAACAATTGTTAACATGCATGCCTGGACCATTGTTGTTTTTGCCTATCTGATGTGTTTTTAATGTGTCCGTATGTTCTGTGTTGTACCACAAATTGCCTCTGAGGAGGAATTTAAAATTTTCCGTCTAAGTCTTCTGTTTTTCTTTAGATATTGCTCTAATGTACAAGCCTCATGTGTTCAAATGTACCCAGTCCCTATTCAACCCCATTTTCTGACGTCCTTTTCATAGATCTTAATGTAGATGTCACTTAAGTCACTGTTCACATCACCATGATTTGAGCGTGTATAAATGATTGAATGTTAATTGCTTAATCGTACCATGCAGCGCACAACTGTGCGGAAGTATCTGCATTTGTCTGCAGTTCAAGCTTGGTAAAGCCATTACTGACTTACAGTAACATAAAAATGTTTTGCACATTGAGCATCATTTTATCTTGAGATTTGATTTCAAATATTGACAAGCCAACCCAGCATCAAGGCAGTTTGGGAAATAGTGATAAAAGGTAATGCATAGGAATTGTGACCATGGGCACAAAAAGTATATTTCTGGAGTCACACGCAAGACAAGCAAGAGTTTAAAATGCTCAACGTGAATGTAAAGGTTACATTTCGTCACTATTTTTAAGAACTTACTTTAACAAATAACCAGAATGACAATCTTTCCCTACCTTAACCAAAGCGAATCATAAGGATTTAATGTTGTGTCTGTTTGACAAACTAAAAACATCTTTATTCTTAGCTCAACCAAAGTGCTTTTGTTGCCTGAATCTAATCACAGACTGGAAGTGGACCCTTGAATCTGCCATGACAATCCTTTTTCTACGTCCACTGTCCACAAGAGCAAGAACAATAAATACAACAGATTTTTAGCACACAAGAGCCAACTAGAAGCCACATTCACCATCATAATAACTCACATATATATATATTTTATATAATTCATGACTTATAATGTTAGCTGTCAGTAGCATATGTTAATGGACTCGCTGTAAGCCATGCAGGATACAACATAAGGCACATGTCAAACATCTGAACACACATGTCAAACATCTGAACACACATGTCAAGTCTTAAGTGTTTGGATTGTGACTCCACGTCCTCGACAGGCGTCCCTCCCCTATATAGAAGACTGACAGTCTGTATACGGCTCACCCATTAACAGCCATTTTTCTGACATGTGTTGATCACCACGACTTGCCGCCCAGCGTCATTGTTTGAGCTTCGAGACTGTCAGCCCTCCATCTGCTCATTTCTGAGGCTTTCTGCTCAGAGAAAGGCGACTGTCAACAGCGAATTTACAAAAGAGAGAGGAAGCAGGGAGCGAAAATGTGTAATTTCCATTCAGCGAGACTGATGGGTGAAGAAAGGAGGAGAGTGGAGAGAGGGAGGGGAAGAAGCAGCAGGGAAAGGTTGAAACCGAGCGAGAAAGAAACAGAACTTAAAAGACCACTTTATATTCGTTGTTTTCATCGTAATTATGTACTTTCTTTACATCTCTTTCATCTACATCTTACCTTTCATTTATTTTTTTTCCCCTCTCTTAGAAGCTCTTACTTGTTTCACACACCCCCCTCGCTGCTCCTCTCTGAATTGGTACAAAGTTAAATTAATAAACAAATTAGTCTGCACTTCATAACATATTTGTATACTTATGAAGCAAAGTCCCCAAGCACACTGAAGTACCCCACAGCAAAATATAATAATGCTGTTGTTGAGTGTGATTCTATATTGCTGAAGGGTGATAAACAAAAAAAACTGTTGAGTCAAAAGTCAGTGGGTACGCTGCAGCTGGGGTGAGGCTCAGAAGACTCTTTTGATTTTTTCGAACTAAGAAAACTCTTTGTAGTTTCACTAAAAAATGCTGCAAACAAATCTGTACGTTGGCTCTGTTTGCTTATAATCTTTTCCTCACTTTCTCTCTCGGAAATACGTCCTTCTTAATAACAAAACCCCGTCTGAGACACACTGGGTACAGCAGGAGGAAGATGAGACGGGATTGGTCACAGCAGCGTCTTAGGACTGAGGAGAGGACAGGAGGAGAGGAGAGAGAGGAGTCAGAGACCAAAGGCAGGGATTGGCTTCCTCACTGTTCTCGCTGTAAGCCCTTCTATTCACTCTGCCCTCCCTCATAGGAGAGAATGGAGCTTCAGCACACAGCTGGCGAGACGGAGATAAAGGACTGACGGAGGAGCTTCAATAGATCCAGCAAGCGGAGTGCAGAGAGGAGGAGGAAGAACTGAGTTTTTTGGAGACATCAGCGGGAGGGTCAACGTGAAGAATCAAAAGACAGATCATGAGAATGAAAGAGGAGAGGAAGGAGGGCGAAATAGCAAAAAACTGCAGGTGTACACTGTCCAGATAAAGTCCAAAGTGACTTTATTTTGAAGTGAAGAAATCGATTACATCAAAACTACCAAGTAAAGTACACTAATCATTTTAAGCGATACAACTCTTTAGCTCATTTAGCCTAAATTCAATTGTCTACTTTCCATTGTAATCAACGCAATCTGTGTCTTCATGTTTTTTAAAGTAGAGTCAACTTTTAAACTTGTACAATACTGGACACTCTCTCCTCTTTCTGGAGGATAGAGGTTTGAAATGCCGACTATCAGTGTAAAGGCAAAGATATCCCCAAAATATGACCCAAGTCAAAAAAACATAAAGGAACCACTAATCTAGAGTTTCAGTAACATCATAGTGACCAGTAATTGTTATCATTACAAGGAGAAGAAAAGTCTTTTTAGTAAGAAGGAAGTCACAGAAGTTCAACAACCAAAGACAAAAAAATCTTTGCCTCTTAATTCGGTCAATTTTGTGTTCACACTATCTTTTCACCAATGAGAGAAGACATGTAGGCATGACTGTCATCCTGCATCATCACTGTCACATGGGATAGGGTGGGAACATTTCATTCAGGTGATTGAGAGCAGTAAATCTCAAGTATTTATCCTATCTGGGCTCACATGAGAGTGCTTATGACTAAAGTTCACTATAAGTCATGACTACAACTTGGGCTGGTCTGTAATGAGTCTAGAAACAGGCTAAAAAAAGAGGCATAGTGTACAGTAAATGTTCTAACAACTTGTCGCTTTCTGATTGATCAGGAGAAATCCCAGCAGGCGGATGGTTACGTATAGCTGTTGCCATGGTTACCGAATGAGCTTTGCATGAATACATCTCTTGTGCAGGCTGATGAGATCAATTTCTTAACGATGCACAATCAGCAGATGGATTTAATCATAATTCAGATTTTGAATTTATGCTAAAATCACATGTCTTCGAACTCCAAACTCCACTTTGGCGCAGTTTGCTTGACTTACATCCTACCTGAGCAGAGGAAGCGGAGCTCGGGCGGAGTAGGTGGAGCCTGCTGCTCAGTTGAGAGGCGATGATCAACTGGAGCCGCGGTTCTTGGTGTGAAGTCTGGATGGGAGGGAAGCGTTCAGGGTGTCTGCGCCGTCTGTCCACGTCTGTCTGTCTGCATGTGCTGTCACCATTCCCTATAGGGGACATACAGAAAGACGGAGAGAAGATTAACGCCGTTTCACTCTTATTCTACACGCAGCAGGAAATTATATTTCTCATGAAATGATCGTCGCTTGTTCTAGCTCAATTATCGCTGCATAATA
Organism: Spondyliosoma cantharus; assembly: GCA_900302685.1. Classification (NCBI taxonomy): domain Eukaryota; kingdom Metazoa; phylum Chordata; class Actinopteri; order Spariformes; family Sparidae; genus Spondyliosoma; species Spondyliosoma cantharus. The sequence continues at coordinate 6,793 of OMLP01025040.1, read as the reverse complement.
ACCAAATCACCTGCTATGCAATTACAATCATCAGCTTAACCTTCAGCCATTTTCCACAAAATGATTTGCCTTCAGTTTAAATGGCATTTGAGAGCAGCAGACACGGTCCGACTGCTAACTACTTGCAACAAGAATTATTGATCTTTTTTAGTTAGTCAGCGAGACAGTTAAGTGATCTGTCAGAAGCACTGATTTTGATTTAAAGAAAAAAATATATACATAATCATAGAAAACATAAAAGCAACATTAATGTGGTGTTGATAAAAGCAACCGTGCAAATGTTACAAAGGCAACCTGTTGACTTTGGATGCATACTGCCATTCATGCATGCAACTCTCCCACACAAGATACATCCATGCTAGTTCCTTCATAAGATCCTCATTTGCGCAAACCATGAACATGCAAACCATGTTCATCTGTTAAAGTCTGTGCTTGAGAATCAACACTGGCTATCACTGTCTCCCTGCTATTCCCTCTGTCTCCGTCTCCTCTCTCTCTCTGGAGCATTCAGAACAAACACACATGCTATTTATACACTGACGCCCTATCGGCATGGCAACCACGCTTTGTTTACCCGCATGAGACACTGGTTTGAGGCGTGTGTCCTCCCTTTTTTTTTTTTTTTTTTGCTGAAATGAAAACATAGTTATTTGGAAGCATTTAGGTCTCTTTCATGAGCTCGGCTCGCTCTTCAGCGGACAATCTTTCACTTTGTCCGAATACCTCCGGTAAACCGAGAGCTATTATGATGAAATGGAAAGCCGGGGATGAAGGAGTGGTTCTGTGAGACCAGAATTGACTTTGTTTTGTTGGTTTTCTTGTTGTTTGGGTCACAGCCCGACAGAGTTGCTGTTAAAATGTTAAAATAATTTCACGCTATAAATGGTTATGTGAATAAATACACACTGATTCAATGCAGTTTCACGAAGCTCTATCATAGAAACTCATGCTTAACACCATAATAAACATAACTGCACATCCTGTAGGGTCTGCAGCATTACTGAGAATATCACTCACACTTTACATAAATGATACTTTCTTTGCTTATTTCTTTCTGTCCACATTAGCTTTCACAGCCTGGTCACTAATCTCCCTGGGGTCCTTGACAAAAGCATTTATTTAGGGCACTAAATGCTGCCAAAACTTCAGTCAGCAACTACAGGGCAGGGCACTTAATCTTAAATTACCACAGTGGCACTGTACAATAGCCTATAGAGAAGTAGACTGTGGTATCATGTATCAGCCAGGTGTGAATCTAACTTTATGAAAGTGTTGCAGAGTGTCCCCTAAAATGAGTTAATCCCCCCTCAGGGAAAGTAAATGTGGTAAAGTGCCTCATTTGATGCACAAGCACAGAGCAAAATGCTCGGTGCACCCATCCAACTCACTCGTCTCATTTACAGTAACCCCGGAGGCTGTAACCATGGCGACAAAGACATGTCCCAAGGTCACGGGGCGGAGCATGAACCCTGAAACAAGGCATTGCCTCTGCAGCACAAAATCCAGTCGGTTGATCATGTGACAAATAGGCCCCTCAGGAGAGAAACTGATAGTTGTTCGTACTGAGTTGACACAAACTCAACAAACATACAAACACAAGAAGCATGCAGGCATGTGAAACCTGTAGAACACCTCGTGCAGGCATATACAGTTTAGAGTCACGTACACACACCTGCAATACTTGTGCAAGACACCAAAAATGTGTCCACTATGACAAAATGGAAAATAAAGTTTTAGCAACAGATACCATGTCTGACATGTTGTTTTTAAGAGGTTATGCCCAACAAGCTGAATCTTGTTGTCTGACGCACCATCATCTAACTAAATATTTCCAAATTTTGATTTAAATCAGGAAGTATCTGAAGGATAAATGAGTGAACCTTACAAACATGACCAGATATTCAATGCAACAGTCAACAGTTCTCGATACTTGGTGCTACAGACACCACCAAAACAATACTGGCTCTATTTACACTGTGGTTTTAAGACCTTTAACTGTAGTGACTGTATATCTGTACTATCAGTGTAGATTAACATCTCAATTCACAAATTAAACACAGCTCTTTACCATCAGCGCCGTGAAACTGTAATCGGCACATTAACTACTCTACTTGCTTCTTGGTAAAGAGTCATTCAGGAAGTCATTACCTGCATTAAAAAAAAATTACAACCACCAATAAAATCATTACTCCTCATCTCTCTTTCCACAATATGTTTCAGTTGTATCAATGTGTTAAATAATCCTCCCATGAAGCAATATCTATGTTTGATTGATTTCGGAGTTGGAATCAGTACAGGGGCAGAGCTTTCACCTGGATTCACCTTGTTAATGGAACAGCGTGGTCCAAATATGGTGCACACTCACTCTCTCTCACACACACACACGCAAGTTTTTTTTCCTCCAACTCAGCAGGCTAGGATTCAGTTCCCTGTCTGTCGCAAAATACACTCAGTAATACCGGCAGCCCTGTGTGTGTGTGTGTGTGTGTGTGCGTGCGTGCGTGCGTGCGTGCGTGCGTGCGTGTGCGTGTGTGCCCGTGCATCTCCATGTGCACCAATGAAACCATGCCCTCCCCCTTTCAGTCTGCTTTTCTATTGGTCCCCTGCCTGCTGTCCCTCTGCCACACACAGCGTTGGACACGCCGTGCACGCACCCACACACACATCGCACGCACACTCTCAGAGACACAGCAAGCACAGCTGTCAACGAAGAGCACAGAGCCATAGGTGGGGTGAGTGTGCGTGTGTGTGTGTGTGTGTGTGTGTGTGTTCGTGTGTGTGTATGTATGGGGAGTAGTGCAGTATCTCTTGCAGGATTACACCCTGACCTAGCTTGTCTGGCTAATGCTTCTGTTACCATCGACAACATCTACACCTCTAAGAGACAAGAAACTCGACTCCACGGCTACTAAGAGCACGTTATATTATGTTTTTCTTTTTTTCATTTGGATTAGAGTTCAACCTATGCATCTCTGTCTCACATTTCATTTCACATCAGCTTCTGTTTTTTGTTGTTTTAACTTCTACTTGTGTGTTAAATTAATAAAAATCATACCTAGCAGGCGAGGAGGGCCAATCCATGCTCCCTCGTGGGCTTGCTTGGCTCCATAAGCATGTCCCTCTTTACGCCGCCTTTGTTCTTTATTTGTAACTTTGTATGTGGATGAAAAAAAAATATGAATAAACCCTCGCATAAAAGGAAAGGACCGAATGCACCAGAAGGCAACTGTCCTCAGACGGGAATTCCACTGAAGCTGACTTTTACTTGGCTACTCTGCAAAAGATAGACTGCAACAAACAAGCTGTTTTTCTGGTTTAAAATGCGTCATAGGTGTTGGCATCCAAGGACCGAGGAAAGTGCAGCATTGCAAAGTTCTTGGACTGCACCGCAGGCTCTGGGTTCACTGGCTGAACACACAACAACACAAGCAACTAACCAGCCAATAATAGGTGGTTAAGTTGAACATATCCCAATCTGCACCAGCCTACAGAGGTATTATTATTACCCAAATTATTGGCGATGTTATGCACAGATCATTGAAGCATATCTTAAAATAACTACTCAAAGCTCATTGACACTCTTCATGAAGCACCAGGTCAACTAGTCATAATGCATTAGATTACGTGGGAACGTACATCCACAATGACTGTCTGTAAACAATGCAGACATTGTGGAATTCAGCATTAGAAAAAAAAACATCTACTCAACTAGCTTAGCTTGCAAAGCTCACTCAATGTAATGACACATAAACTGCTTGCAATGATTCTCAACTATTTCCTGTTTTACTAAGTTCAACTGTTTCTTCAGTTTTGTTGCAGAGACATTCAAACATAAACCAGGCATCACTATTATCTAGATTAAATGGCCAACACTGGCAATGCTGCTTGTGAGCTGTTGTACCAGCACAGCTTAATGAAATTAAATTTAGAAAAGCAGTGAGAGGGGAAGAGAGGGAGAAAAGAGGGTTGGTACACACAGACACAAAGAGAAACATGGACTGCCTCTCGGTTGTGCAACTCACTGCCTCACTAACCCTCAGCGCTATCACTGCGGGTCAAAGTTCAGCACTCTTAAAAGCTGCTCAAATGTGCTTCTGTCTATCTGATGATCATGCTTTTTCCTGCTGATAAACACACACACACGTCTCCTCTACCATTCATAAGTAGGGTTATGTAGCACAGATACTACCACAGCTAAAATAGACAACAGGCACTCTCACACTTTGTATACGATTAAGATAAGGCAGACTAATGTACAGAGATAAATAAAGACAAGATCACAGTATTGAGACGAGGCGAAAATGTTGGTTCAGACTGAAAGCACACACTCAGTCTTTGACTCCCATCTGTTAACAGGTGGGAATGTTAATTGACCATCTCCTGATGTCATTAAACTTTTTATGGTATAATAACAGCTGTCTAATGCCACTCTGTGATTGCATTACTTCACACAGGAATTCACAAAGTCAAGTCGATTGCAAACTATCAAGGTTGTTTTCGTCCTGTCACAAAAGGCTTGAAGAGTAATAGTAAATCAAATCTAACATCATCTTTTCTCATTTCTTCTTCTTCTCTCTCTCGGTCTCTCTCTCCTCTCTCCCCAAGGTCTCACATCTCCACTCTCCTCTTTTCATTTCCTCATCCGTCCTCTCTAACACTAGTACTCTCCCAGGCAACGCATCACAGCATAACAACATCACCGTGACACGTGACAGAGATGTGAGTGAGGGGGGAATAAGACACAGAGCAGAGCTCACACACATGTTCTACACGCTAGATAAGACAAGTTTGTGAAACTTGTGGAAAAAAATTCATGTGTGCATGTATGTACAGCATTTAACCCTGAGCGTGTGTGAGGAGCCAACATGTGTCAGTGAGACTGTTGGAGGTCTCGAACGCTGTACATCAACACAAGCTGCTACCTGAGGGAATTACTCAGCATTCCTGCGTCGAGCCGCGTTAGCACAGAGGGCCTGGAGACGCGGGAGTCGCGGGGAGCCCGGCTTTGATCGGCCCCCTAAGATCCCAACGCTGGGATAAGGGGAATACGCTGGGAGGGGGGCCTGCAGGGAACACACACTGCAAGAACACGCACTGACTCACACATACACGCACACAATCACATCTTCAAAGGTGAAAACATGCACACACGCAAACTTCTTTTTCTAAACATTCAAAAGACATATATGCTGCCCACGCATGCATAGTAATGATCTACTGTTTTTGATCCTTTCTCAAGTCTTCTTCCTCCCTCTCACACATACTGTATAAGCAGAACATACACACACACACACACACACACACATAATCTAAAAGCATTAGTACAGAGAGCTCTCAATGTCATCTGTAAGCAAAGTCAATAAACTCCCCTCACTTCAACACCCACACTTTCAGGCCAACCAACATAAACATCGTGAGTGGCAAATCAAAATGACAGGAAGTAACTGTCCAATTAAAAAAGTGTAGGGTACAAAATGAGTAAACAGTGCTGCTGCGACCGGCCTGCTCTCCAGCAGTAATCTGACAGTAAAGCAGACAGCAGGTTCTGTATAATGGCCGGATTATAGAAATTCTACCACCGTCTTACAGTGAGGTGAACTGCCGCCGTAAGATCGTGTTTCACGCGGACTCATTCTACTCCTTGACACAAACTTTGAGTCTCACTCGCCCCCACAATTTTCGTTCCTGCCAGGGCGTGCTGAATGACGTGTCAAACCTGCACTCGTTTTCATGTCTGTCGTGCTTTTTACTGTGGAGAGAGAGCTGATTCTTTTGATGGCTTGAACGCTTATAGAAATCAAAGTTCACTGATTGAGGACAGAGAATGTTCTGCAGTCGTGGTGGAAAACTTTGATGTGGCAACCCCCAGAAAAGTGAAACCAGTGTAGAAACCAAAGGGATGCCACGTAAAATTAAGGTGAAATGAAACACAAACGTGGTGGTCCAGCAGCAATCAGCACCATGAATTACATTTTAACAATCACAATAACAAAAACTCTATTTTGCCTACTGAAGTGTAAAATAATCATAGTAATTAGACCGTGGCCAGTGTAAAATAGCCACAGTTAGTAAATAGTGTTATAATGATAAAAGTAAGAAACGAAGGGTAATAAGTGTGAAAGAGTTGTTGAAACATACTACTGGGCATCAGCTGACTGAAAGGTGCATCTACTGATTAAAGCTGCTATAGTCAAATGATGTGAAGAGTGAAAATGCCACCATAAATCTAAGAAATAAGTCATATAACCAAATATGTAATACTTTCATTAAGTTCAAAAACATAGTGCAAAGAGTGATCATATATAATGGGATGCATCAAAAAAGGGAGTGAGTTATCAGAAAACCTGAAGGCCGGAGTTTCTAAAAGCCAGTGATAAGGACACAGGAAGAGCACCTTCTTAAAAAAAACAAAGCGAGGCGAAGAACAACTGGTCGACATGCAGCTCTGCACGCACGCCAACCTTCGCGCAAGCGCAGAAGGTAATATGGGGTTTTTCCACCAGAGGTACAGGGTTTTTCCATAGCAAATATGGTATGCTTCCGTAGAGAAATAGCAATGTCAGCAGAAAGTAAGAAGAATAGGGATTGGTTGAGGCCATGATGTCCGAACGGACACTCCCATTTTTGTGTGTTTAAAAGAGGATGTTCGGGGCTTTGAGCCTCAGGTCAGTTTGGTTTTCTCACGGATGTTATCTGTGTCTGATCCCGCTCTTTTTTGCCGGCAAATAAAGTTCTACTGCACTCAGCCTTGAAGACTCCTGGTGACTTTTTGATCTTTGAAATCTTTTGGACC
>OMLP01025035.1:0-19405 GCA_900302685.1 Spondyliosoma cantharus | reverse complement strand
ATTAAAGCCACCAATTCAGTTTGAATTGAACTCTCACAGTCCGTTACCAGGACCAACCCGGTTACCATCACTGTGGCAACCGAGACCAACTGGACCAACACAGAGAGACAGATTTATCAATGAGGCAGTTTAATACACACACACAAATGCAGTCAGATATGCACGTGTAAGCATGCACACATGTACACACATGTACACACACATATACAGCCATGCTTAAGCGTGCACTCACATGCACACAAACACACAGAGTATATTTCCCAACATTTTAACTATTTTTAACTATTATCTTTTCATTCATTAAAGCCAGGAACTCCATTCAAATATTGAAATGTTCCCAATCATTGACATATTGAGATTTATTGAATTTCTAAGTCTGATTCAAAGTATTTGACTCATTCTCACTGAAACACCTCTTCATACTCCATCAGCTGCTTTTCAACACAAATTCAAGCCAGCATTGCGAGAATTAAAGTCACCAATTCAGTTTGCCTTAGTTTTTCATCAAATTCTACATTATTTCACAGCTTTTAGATATTCTGGACATTATTCAAAGTTTTCACAGCCTGCAATCCACATTTGGCTTCAGCTGGTCAACATGGAGCATTCACAACTGCAAGTTCTTCAGAACTCGAGTTCTCTAGTTGTTGATTGATGTTGTTCATATAGAAAAAGAACCCTTAACGTGTATTGTAAAAGTCTTTGTTCACTTAATTGACATTGGCAGGGCAAGTGGATGACTAAGCAAACCAGCGACATTTAAGGACAGCGTCACACAAATGCTTTATCTGTTTCCAATTAAACAAGTATTAATTCAGTCCTATGTTATCCAGATAAAGGCCATACGAAAAGGGAGTGCCTGCAATGCTGTGGGTTGCATGCTTTCAGCCCCACACTTCTGTGCATGTGACTCATGTTATTTGTTGATCTATGCATAATGTAGTTATGAGTCATACAGCTGATGTGAACATGAATGAATAGATATTTAGTCGATGTGAAGGAATTATTTGGCAATTCAAGTTTTTACTGTTTTTGTCTTGGTGTATGACAGTACACCAATTCACTTTATGAGACAAACGGTTAATTACCACATACATAGTATCAGTGGTTAAATGAGGAAAAGAAACATGGTCAAGTAAATAAGTACAAAATAAAAGCACAAAGGACACGTTAGTATAAACATAGCTTAGAAAACATGTAACAGCATGTGGCAGTGTTCATATGGCAGGTTTATCAGCCAGTGTGATATGAGTCCAGAAAAGATCCCACATTGACGCTTTTCGGTTGGTCCCGTCACTCATCCTGTTGAGCATATGCTCATAGAAAGCAGTTCTCATCATCATATTTGCCCATTCTTTTAGTTCAGTATACAGTTAAGTATTATCCCAGTGGCCACTGTGGTGCTCACCATGATCACTGAGAATTCTCTGTCCGAAATGTTGTGTATTTGGGTTCTGTCCCCTACACAGTCTTGGTGATACAGGTAAAGTCCTTCCCAGCCAGTTGCTCAAATATTCCAGAATTGTCCTCCAGAAGGGCTGTATAACTGGGCATTACAGATGCAGTGTGAGAAAGTGCCTGACACTTTCAGCACAAATTGCTATTTATTAAACTCATTCTGTTGAGTCTTGACAGTGTCCAATAGAATCTGTGTGTTATCTTATATTGGGTTAATTTCCCTTTAGCTTCCCTTATGTACTTCCCATTGTTAGATATACATTCATTGTACTCCATTATACATCCCAAATCCTTCTCCCAACTTTTACAGTCAACAGCAAGCAGTTGGTTTGTTGTTTGGTAACAAACAGAAGCACCAGCTCCACTGGTAACCTGAAGCAGTCCATGATGTGATCTATCTTTGAACTGGATCCTGGAGGTTACACACTTCCGGATTTGTAAATATTTCCAGAAATGTTCTTTTCCTCTAAGGTTATATTTCCTCATTATGTCTGCATATGACATAAACACACCTTCTTCATATAAATCAGCAATATTACACATCCCATTAACATACCAATTCTTCCACTACACTGGTGTCCTTCCGATGCTAATCATCAAGTTATGCCATAAGGGAGAACAAAGCTGTTTACACATATGATAATTTACACATTTATGTACTTTGGTCCAGACCTCGCTGGAGTGAGACATAATGGGATTTAATGTGCTATTTGTACACTGAGATATCCTAGCAATGGGGGTAAAAGGGAATGATGGCTTGTTGTGAAGGAATTCTTCAGAACTGGTCATCTAAGGACAGTTCAGAAGACTTGGATGTCTTACACCTTCTCCTTGATTGAGGAAGCAGAAGCATTACAAACATTACCAGACTCATCCGTACATACACAAGGATTCTATTGGCTATTGGAATCTAAACAAGAAACTGTTTAGTCACACTGTGTGGTCACATGTCATACATTCTAATAGGAGACAGCCTCTCCGTCTGTCTGTAAGAGTATGAAGCATAGTACTTCATATCTATTGGCCTTGCTTGCCCCGGAGACAGAGACAGATCAGGACAGCTGTGCTGATCAGTCCTCCTGAGGTAACACAGAGGTGAACTAGCCCCGGAAGAGACTGTGACACTTCACCTTTAATAACCCAAAGAAGGAAAATTCCTTCAGTTTATACAGTATGTGTATCATTACTGGATGAAAATGAATGGTCAGGAGAGAAACCCTCTCTTCAATATGACTGATATGATCTTCCATCATGGTCCCTTACACAACCAACTTTGATGTTATTAGATATTGTTTGTCACTTTGCTAAAATGTATTCTAATTTCATTCTATTAACCAGAGTGGCAGAAACATGTTGGGAAACGTTTACTCAGGTAAAAGAAGCAACAACATTATGAAGCCAATTTTGATTATTTACTCTAAGTACACTCAATGATCTTGTAACAGTGGCCAGAAGTGTCTGAAATACAGTAAGTTCCTTTCTGGTCATCTAACAGCATCAGTGTATCTGTCAGAATTATGTTCTCTACTGACACCTACTGCTCTCAGCACTGAGCTGCATGCCAAAGAGGTTAACTCAGATCAGTAATCTCTGTGCCTATATTTCTCAAATGTATTTACATGTGAATAATTAATTGCATTTCTGTCACGGCCTTTGGCTGTGATGCCCCGACTTTGTTGGCTATTATCATGTGACAGCTTTCTTCCAGTATGCAGAGCCGCATGTGCCAGCCCTTGCTCCTGATTGGTGCCCCTGTTTCCTGCCTGGTCTTCTCCCTATCATCTGCCTGCCTCGGTCCGCCTGCCCTTCTGCACCATGATTGGCTTGCCCGCTTCCAGCTCACCTGTCCAATCTTGCTCCTGCTCTGAATCAGAATCACACCTGTTAAAAATCAGCCGCATAGAGTCACTTGGGGGCTTTGTGATTTTGTGTGAGCAGCTAGCCCCTTTGTCTCTCTCTGCTTGCTATTGCCTTGAGCATTTGTCCTGCAGTCTAACTGTCTTTTGTGAGACCTAGAACTACATTTGTTCGTAGTTTTGCTTGGCCTGTGCGCCACCTTTCGGGTAGTTCTTTTGTTTTTTTTGTGTGTGACACATGTTGACGGCCTTGAGCTGGTATTTAAGTTAATTGTTGGTTTATTTTGGTCTTGATACACCAGACTTAGGGGTGCTAATCCTGTTTTGTATTTTTGTGTGTTTTTTGTACTTTTATTTGAGAATAGCACCCTCCTCCCTTAGTTCCTTCCTGTTTGATCCTAATTTAAATTTACCTACCTTATTAAAAACTTCAAATTTTTGTTAAACCTGGTTCCATCTGGTTCTTTATGTTATGTCCCCTTCCCCCAACGAGCTGGGGTCGTAACAATTTCACACATTGAAAAAGGGATTGATATAGCTTCTCCTACGGTACACCTCCTCGTGTGTGTGTGTGTGTAAAAACCATAAGGAAAGGGGTGTGTGAATTTTTTTTGAGGTTTGATATATAACATAATCAATTATAATGATTAAAAGAATACATTTAATTCATAATGATAAAATGATCATTACTACATCTTATGTAAGAAATTCAATAAAATAAAAATATTAAAAAATCCAGATATCATAATTCCGATGGGGCACGTACAGTACACACAAAGACAGGAATATTCTCTATTTATACTGTTTGCCATAATATTTATCCAACTTAACACATTCTGTGGAAGGAAACTTGCTTGAAAAGCTTTTTTTCACTGAAATACAGCATCATTTACTTTACTGTGCACAGATGCTTATTTCACTGACAAAAGCCCAAAACTGACATGTTGTCAACACAAAACATGAAGTAGACCTTAAGTGAAAGCATGTTTGCCATAATATTCATCAAACTGCAAATATTCTTTGGTAGGAATATTGCTGGAAATACATTTCACTGAAATATAGCTTCATTTAGTATACTGTGATAAAATACGCTTATTTCGCAGAGAAAAGCCCAAAATTAACATGACTGTCTTCCACACAAGACATGAAGTGGACCTCAATTGAAACCATGTTTGCCATAATATTTATCAAACTTTAAAACATTTTTGGAGAGAAACTGGCTTGAAACACCTTGCTTTCACTAAAATGCAGCTTAATTGACCGCACTGTGTAAAAAGACGCTTATTTCGTTAATAGACGCTAAAGATGGCCAGAAGTGAGTTTTGACCAAAAATGAATTGAACTACATGAAATAAATATACATAAATATAATTTTTTCCTTAGTTAAAGCATGTCTGATGTCAGTGCTAATCTGAAGTCCAAAGGCCCATAGTGGCTATTAGACTCTGCAGTGTGTAATACACTCTGAATGTGCTCACTCAGCAACACTTTTAGCAAACTATTGGTTAGGTTGAGACATATTTTTACATATTTTGTATATAAAGTTGAAAGTTTTTGCGAGAGGAAATATGTGTCAAAAAGTCAAACGTACATCATCTGTGGAGCATAAATGTGATCAGCAACTTTCCAGGCAAATCTGGATTTTTTAGTGTTTGTTGCTTACAAATCAGAGTATCAGAAATGAGGATTTGGTAGGGTAAAGGTTCGAGAGCCCCTACAATTTACGTTTATCTGCCGATACCATGAATAGCCATAGCAAATATAGTGTCAATCTTGTAGTTGTTGTTCTGATATCCTCTCTCACAGACATCAAAATCACCATGCATAATTGAAAAATGACAGACATAGATCATTGTTAGATCATATGTTTATTTTATTCACACAAACAGCATTAACACAGTGTGATTTCTGCAGCAGGACATGTGGGACGTAAGCAACATAGGACCTGGTGAGTATTGGCTCTATACAGATGTGACTGATAAATAAACACCCACTACTGTAACAGCATGCTTTATATTGCTCGGTTTGAAGAAGCACTGAATATTATTGAACCATGTGAAACAGTGAAGTCACAATATTTGCTTTAGCAACCAGTCTGAGTATGTACAACTCAACTTCACAACCACATTTGAATACAGTAGAAACAGCTTCTATACAGAGATTTATTTGCAATAAGCATTCATGACAGTCACATTTAGTACAGGTCAGGTCTTTTCAAAGAGAGAGTTGGAGAAACTCAACACACTATATAGTCTATATCCATGCATCCATGACAGTTCAGTCAGCAAGTCTCTGTTTATTCCTTTTTACACAGAGTGGAGCAAGTGCGTCTTCTTTCTTTTATTGCATTTCACAAAGTTGATCCTCCAGTTGATACTACTGAGTCACTATTTGATGACTCCTTGTGGTGTAAAGTTCTGTTGAAATGAATTTAGTGAACCACCTGCTAATCCTTTCCAATGACAGGTAACTCTGAAATGGTTCTGCTTTCTTGCAGCTCAACCTTTGCCAGTTTATAGCTGTCGTGTTACATCTTGAATGATGGCACATCCAGACTGGTGTGTCATTGACACCAACATGAACAAAAAGACTGCCATTGTAAGTATTATTAAAACAGTGAACCTCAGCATCGACCTGGGTGACAAGTTCCTTCATTACTATGAACACACATACTTATTTTTGACTCAATCCCATAAATACCATCCTGCTGCCCCAAAGTACTCACTATGTTTATACTCTGCTGAAAGTAGCCCCACAAAATTCACTGTTTCCTCCAGTTGGATTGACGTTTGTTAAAAACTAAAAACGGCCATCCAATTACTGAGCCTTATCTAAAAAAATTAAGCTATGTATTTGACAGGTGTTTCATAAGAGTTAAGGGAGAACCAAAGGGCTTAAGGCTGAAAATGGTTTTGAGAGACTCACTAACATTGTTGGTTTCGGCCTGTACATAGGATTTGTTGATAAGAAAAATACACAGCGATCAGCCACAGCATGAAAAGGGCTACCAAGGTAAGTAAATAACATTGATCATCTCATTAAAATGCACTGTTATGCTGGGAAACCTTGGGTCCTGGCATTCATAAGGATGCTACTTGACATGGACCATCCATCCAAACACTGTTGTAGACCAAGTAAAGGCACTGGCTGCCACCAGCAGGACAATGTGCCCTGCTTTACTGCTGAGGAATGGCCCAGTGAATGTGACAAAGGCTCAAGGTGTTGACAGTGGAACTGTAATCTGAGCTGAGCTGTAAGGAGCACCAACACAGAGAACCTGCAGAAACCTCTTCAGCAGTTTTACCAGTGTTCCTCTGAGAGTGTATTTAGTGTGATACAATGAGCCAGAGGTAAAGCCAAGACAACATGCAGGCAGCATGCACATAACCTTTGAAAGCAGCTGTGATTTACACAGTATGCATTGTAGATTTAACCAAAATAACTTCTTTGATCAGCAGAAACATATCCATAAACACGCTCCCACCACAATCTTCCCATTATTGTACCAAGACATGTTTGAAAATACTTCCTCTTATAGTAATAATGTATATTTTTATGTATATAGAGCTAAAATTCAAGTCACAGATGTGTGCAGAGGCCCATGTCTGTCAACAGTCAATGTATTCTTAAATGCAAGTCAACTATGTTCTACATGTGCTGGGAATACGTTATGGAGGGAGCCACACGCCAGAATACACTTCTAATGATTGAAAATCTCTTGAGTTGAACCGTGGCGGGGTTCTATCACACTCCACTTCAAACAGGCTGGTTAAGTTTCATGGATACAGTAATATCTTCTTTGAGTTGACTCTCAAAACACTGCAGTTGGCAATTAATAATTAGCTAACTGCATGATCAAAGGGTTTCTGGTGATGATTTTGAGTCTGAAACATTCTTTTGATTTTTGATCTGCAGTTTGATCAGATTTAAGTTTAATTAATTTTTTTTTTTAGCTTTAAGCGACCCAATGTGACAAATACTGAAATTCTCCTTTAACATGCAGACATGAGAGATCGACGTCCGTCTTCTCATCTTACCAAAGGAGGCATTATTAAGCATATATTGGACTACTACCTTAAGGAGGATTCATTAATTGGTAGTTGCTTGTTTGGCAGCTAGCTTCATGTAGCATCACCATCTGCAATGCATGTTTCTGCAGCAGATGTAAGCATTGCATTACAAATATGAGATTTCAGTCATCATGGAAGTATGTCCTGGTGTTGGAAAACATATTTAGTGTCTATCAGGCTAATATTCTTATCAGGTTAATTGAATTAAATGAAAAAACAATGACATTCTCAAATTTCAAATTGTTGCGTTTGACAGCAGGATTTTTGTTGTACCTTTAAACAACGGTCTTTAAGTATTTATTTCTGTTGTCAAATGTGATCAAATGCAAATAAAAAGGGTTGCTTTAAAACAGCTGACTGGCATGTTGTGTGGCAGTTCTGTGTTGAGATTAAGGACTTTCTTCATTCCAAATAATAAATAATAATAATAAAAACTAAGATTAGATAAAGGAAAAGCAGAGTAAAGTTTTGATTTTCTGTTAATTCTGGGGCAACATTATGAGATTTTAAGACTGAGTTCTTAACCATCCATTTAATGTGTTCCTATTGAGAATGAATTAAACTTTGCAGAGTCACATGGACCTTGAAGACACCACTGATTCAAGTGGCCGTTTATCCTCCAATCATTGTCCTGGGGTCAGTTTCTGATCTGTCGTAGCGAGGACAGGAGGAAGGGCAGCAGGTTGAGGGCAGGTCGATGCTCCTGCAACCCAAGTGCAACCAGTGCCCCTGCCATGAGAGAAGTTACTCTGGGTAAGACAGGTGGCAGAGCTGGCATCATCTGCAACACAGAGAGACGAGAATCAAAGAGAAATCTCAGTCAGACACATTAAACAGCTCAGTAAATGAGTAACTTCAGTTCCAGAAAAGTCCTCTTCCCGTGGAAATGTGGGATATTGAGTAAGTTGAACTAATAACATCTGTGTTCACATTCTTTTCAACTACTGCTGGCAATGAGAGACAGGAATGAAGACTTGAACATTCCCTCAGTCAGTTTCTAAAAGACAACACGAACATCTGAGTATGCTAAGAGAAGTGGCAGTTGCATTGTTTCTTACTGTAGTGTCAGAAAAGCTTCCATTGGTACCCTTTTCCCAAACTTTTCCATGGGAAGATACCATCCTTCAACTATTTTTGAAACAGGCAATATGTGTTGGAAAAAAGATTGGGAGCCGCATCTCCACAAAATCCACCCCAGCCACTATATAGATGTCAGTAGGAACTTAAAGGTATAAAACACAGTCTAGGTGCTTACCTTTTCAACTTTATGACAGTGAATGAGTCCATCATGTCCAATGTAAAAAGTAGAGAATGCATCATATGACCTATAACAAATGACATAGATGAAGTTAGATTACAAACCATTGTGACAAAAGACTTAAAAACAACATTAAAAACTTAACATTTAAACATTCTGTCATCAAAAATGTTATCAAAACTATTGAAATATCAATAAATATCTGAATTTTTGATATAATATTTGAATTTGTTTGAGTACTCCTTTTTCGCAGTATCAACACAGCACCTACCAGGGTTTACGTAAGCCACTATTGCGTGTAATTGTCTGGCAAATGAAAATATCAGTCAAGTGGAAAAATATGTCAAATACATTAACTAATTAATAGCATATTAAATAAATAATCTTGTGTGACCAATATCATATTTTGCCGAGGCAACTTAAATACAAATTTGTATTATGTATAGCAGTTTTTGGACTCAAATAGAAGTAAGAATATTCTCGACTTTTCAGTGCAAGTCACCAAGCTGCACTACTCAGCATTTGCCCCGACAACTATATCACAGAGCCCGACACCACAGGCGGTGTACAGGCATTTCTCCGCGCTGGTCAATTCTGAATTCTATCACAGAGAGGGGTTTCTCTGCTGCTTGCAGCCTATATGCATGTGTGTGTATGTTCAGCTGAGCAATAAATACATAGAAACACAATCACAAACAACAGTGACACTATTACTAATAGATTTTCTGTGTGTATTTTGTATTTACTTGTGGCAAAGTAAATAGAAAAAAAGTGCTAAATGATCAATAAATCCCTACTTAAAGCTGTAGTCTGTAACTATTTTTTGGTTATATTTGGTAAAATTGTCATTATTATCTGACAGTAGAATAAGATACAGGTCAGCTGTGTAAAAATCCACTGTCTGTGGCTCCACCCAGTGACCGTAATTTGATTTGCAAGAATCTACCACTCCCAGATCAACACGACCAATCAGAGCCAAGGGGAGTGTCTGAGAAGTGAGAATCATTCTCCTGCATACACTGCTGGCAGCCCCCCTCCCTCACGTAGTGTGTACTAGGCAGTGCCCCCCACCTGCTCTTACCTGGTCAGATACGTTCAAGCTCAAGCCCAAACTGTAAACAATGGCAGAGAACAGACAACAACAATATAACCGAAAAAATGCCCCACCATTGCCCACGTCAAAGAGAAAAATAAGAAGACTGACGAAGAAAAGCAGTGTAAAAAGAAAGAAGTGGACTGAGCCAGAGAGAAAACAAGGATAAATATCGACATTTTAGAGGTGGAAGGAGCTGTGGGATTTGTAAGGACTTTTCTGCTGGACAAGTAAGGACCCCTGCTTGATATATGTTTAATCCTATGTTTAAACCACAAGGCTATGGTGATGGCGATTACAGTAATACTCGCAATAGCGTATATATCGCCGTACGATGTTGCAGTTGAGTTATGCAACTTGCTGCTAAACCTAGCTTGTTAACTTGTATACTAACTCCGGTGTTTAGCTTAGTTTTTATGGCTACTGGTTATCAAAAGTGTCTTTCAAGTGGCCGGGCAGTTATATCGTTAGTTTGTGTTCAGTACACTCTGAAGTGGTTGAATTGGTTTAGAGAAATAATGTTACTCATGCTTCAGAAAGGCAGCATGGTGATGATGGTTACCTGAATGATTACCTGGTAACTCTATCTACCAGGATGTGAGGAATATTGTTTATTTCTCGGGACATCTACAGTGACTCGGCATGAGGCATTGTAATTTAGTTGTATTGATCAGAAATAGAAAAGTCAGGGCTTATGTTGTCGTTGTTATTTTGAATGTGCCGTCTTGGTTATCTGGCTTCCTCTGTTATCGCCGTTACAAGCCAGGTCGTGCACGGCAGGCTCCTCTGTGGGGAGGGGCTTTGAAGGACAGGGCTGCAGTGCAGCAGAGAGGAAGAAGGAGGGACCTGGGAGCTGTGCTCATTCAAATTTTCTGGCTTAGTCCACTTTATCTCAAAACTCCAGACTGCAGCTTTAATGCACTCAGCACCGGCGCACCACGCACACAGGGCATGAAAAGATGGAAAGAATAGACCAAATGTTCTGCACCAGTGGTTTTGTTGAAGAAACCTTAATAGGAAGAGTTATTCTTCATTGACTGAATTTTCTACTGAAACAAACTGAATAAACAAACTGAACTTGAAGGACAACACAATTTCACACCGTTTTACTTTGTTTACATGTGGCGACCCTGACACCATTATAGCTTCAAACAGGGTTCTGGGACCTAATTGTCCTCTGAGAACAGCTTGTTTATTCATAAAAATTCTGAATTTTAACTTTTTTCTATAAAACAACATAGTGCCCCTTTAATGCAGTTTAAATGTAGCCTACACTATATATGGCTATTGAAAACACGTTTGTTGGTTCATTTTTTGATAAACAGTGAATTAAATTAAATCACCAACATAATAGCTGTATAACAGCACCAGTTCCAGCCTGAATATAGTATGTATTACCTGTACAGCTGAGATTTGTCTCGCCGATAGAGGCGCAGTAGCAAAGAGTGAAAGGGAAGGCCTCTGACCCTCCAGCGAGCCTTAATGGTCCCGTCCTCCATGTGCTTGGTAAGCTTCAGCACCTCCAGCTTAGGATCGGTGTAGTACCACACACACAGAAAGCGCCACAGGAAGAGAGTGAGCTGGTACACTGCAAGACCTCTATAACAACACACAATGACAGTCAGATCACATGGGGAATGACACAGTGAGAGAGCTGCCTGTAATAATGTTTCGCCATTAGCCCAAGCTGATTCACCTGGTCTTGGTATTCAGGGGGCCGTTGATGAATTCCATATCATTTGAGTACATGGTGTAATCATGGTTTTTCATAAAGAAACTTGGAAGCTGCAAAGTAAACAGAAAAAACATTGCCTGATTACTAGCTTTACAATGAATGACCAGTTCAGTACAACTTCAGTCTAAAGCAACTGGACACAAGAGTGTTTGTAACAATCATTTTTTTCTGATTAAGAAGTTTTCATTTGAAGGAGAACTTATCCTAATTCTAACTCTTCTAATTCTCTTCCTACTGCCCCCACACTCCGAATCTTTCTGTGAATGTCACTCGTTTTTCTGTGACTCAGTCCATATTGAGTGCTTTGTCAGAGTGATTGTCATTCAGGTGCTTTAACTGTGTGTTGTCCCTCATGCCTCTCGGAGCATGGAGAACTTTTTTTTTTCTCCCACTTTTCTCTATGCTGGATTGTTGCAGTGCGTAACCACCAACTCTGTTACCGCATTAGGTTTTTTTGTTTCTTTTATTGTTTAATTCTCTCCAGTTTCATGGTGAACATCAGGTACTGTAGTATTCCTGTGCCATCAGTGCTTCATAAGCAAGGCTGCACCTAAACTCATCAGGAGATAAAGTTATAGTTTAAAGTGTGTCAAGTGTTAAGAGCTTACACAAACACTATAGGAGCAGAAACAAATGTGGCTCTGACGCATATATCCTTAGCATAACGCACAAGACCCAATTTCAAACAAAATGCCAACAGATTATGTTCACAGGGCAGCCATTTTCCTCTGACATGATGCTCAGGGGGGAAAGCTCAAATGTCATAGTGCTGTGCTCCAGGCTGCAAGTTGTATAACGTAGGGAATCTGACAAATGGCTTTTCAAATTATTAGATTACTTAATTCTCAGCGCTACTCATGTTAACATTTATCCAATTCCTAGCTAACATTACTGTCTAATAGTGTGACATGATAGGAAAGCATAAATTAATTCTAAAATATCAACACACATCATTGAAACATATATTTAAGCCTGTTAATGAGTAAGTAATCAAACATCAGTGGAAGCAAGGAAGATGTTGGATGTTAGCTTTAGCTGATGGGTTAGCAAATATGTTATTTTACCTTGGAATATGACTCAATATCCCTCCACATTTTCACTATCCATCATCTTCTCAGGGATGTGGTGAAAAAACATTTATCAGATTCCCTGTTTAAGTGACTTGTGTTCTAGAAAACAGCAGTATAACTTTAGCTTCCCACTCTGATGTGACACCAGAGAAAAATGGCTGCTGTGTGAATATGGACTATAACATGCATTGTGCTGCCTCCTCTCTGCATGCACCTTGGTGAAAAGTTAGCCTAAGTTTAAGTGTAGTGCTACATCAGGTTATACAGGGGGATTTCAGTTGATGTCAGTGCCTGCTGCAAAACTGTTAACTTGACTCATACAAATATACAACTGAATATTAGGGCCACTGTTGGGTGGAAGAAAAATCTGAAATTTATATAATGGAAAATACATTAAATAATATTAACATTATATTTATTTTTCCCTCAAAGCTGCAACATCTTTATCAAAATACTAAAACTTTTACTCACCCAAATGCAGACCTACCAACCTTGAAAAATGTTTTGAGTACCAACCTTTCGGCTAATGTAAATGTGTGTTTGGCCATAAATCGGTTGATTGATTATTAGTTGTTTTGCAATAATAAATGATTGCTTTTTGTAACATTATTGGAAAATAGAATAAATTCAGAACAGAATTGGAGTTTATTTATATTCGAAATATAACTAGATGTTATTAGAGAAGCAATGTTTAAAACTGCAATGTCACTATATACACTCAATATTATCTCACTGGAAACAAATTTTCCTGACGTCATTAAAGAGTGAATAAAAAATACAGACATCAGTCAGTGTCACCAAGTTGGTCAGAGCCTCTCTCCTCCTTCCTCTGCTGAGGTGATTCACTGCCTACAGGTAAC
Organism: Spondyliosoma cantharus; assembly: GCA_900302685.1. Lineage (NCBI taxonomy): Eukaryota > Metazoa > Chordata > Actinopteri > Spariformes > Sparidae > Spondyliosoma > Spondyliosoma cantharus. Next base: position 6,005 of record OMLP01025035.1, on the reverse strand, counting down.
CTCCTGCTGGTAGAGGTAGGACAGGCCAGCTTGTCTCAGCCAGTAGCAGTTTACAAGAATTTGCCAAATATTTAAGACATGAGGCAAACTATGCTAACCAGTTAGACTACATATAGACCTGTTTTGGCTTATGTCTAACAATTTGCCGAGCTGATGCACTGTTTTTTTACTCCGGTAGGTTTTATTGCACTTACAGTATAACAGGCATTAGAAGGAGGACAGAGGCAGGGCTGAGACAGCAGAGGAGTCTGTGGAACAGTGTTGCTGTCAATTTGCAGATCCAAGCTAGTCTTCGTAATGATATTACAGATTTTGTCAATCATCCCTGCTTGCAAATATTTGTTTGGTAGGTGGGTAAAGGCAAGGAAAACAAATCCGGCAATAGGAATAGTCGAACTCTTCTTCTTCTGATTTTTGGCAGGCTACATGCTTGTTGGTGTATTGCTTCTGTCTCTTTCTATTATCGCAAGGCGTCACCAGCTTTTTTTGTGCGTTAGAGTGACAAAATGTACAAGTGTACCTTGATCTCAAAACACATACCAGCTCTGCATGCAGTACTTTCACAGTAAATCGGCCCCGCTGGCCAACAAGTGTGCATTCTTACCTCTATCCTAAGTCTTTCGTACATCATGGCAAGTTGCTCTTCCCTTTCACTGTTTCCTTCAGTATGCTCCCCCTCCATTTTCTCTACATTGCTACACAGATATGTCGGAGGTAGCAGAGGCAACTCCACAGGCTTGTTGTCAAGTCCAATATCCAGCCTGGATTTCAGCCCACTGCCAGGTACCGGCTCTGTGCCCGGGCAATGAAAACAATAAAACTGAGAACCATACATGAATGGTGCAGGACACCTCTCTGCTTCAAACAGGCTTCTGAAACAGCCATGTTCTCTCTTAACAGGATCAACATTGTTTCGGTTGAAGCTGTCAACGCTGATATCATCCTTTCTGCAGCCATCCACTGTCGTCAACGGAAAGGAGAACTCAGAGGACTTGAGAGCCTCCAGAGCGAGAAGCTCTCCGAGTTTATTGTGACCGGATAGAGGGATCTCAAGCAGTGTGTGGAGGCCGTCCGACTCACCCTGTCGCACCAGCACACAAACGCTGAGTGACTCCACCCAGTCCCCCATGTAGTAACCACCTCTCTGAGACTGGCTGGCATGGTGGAATGGGTGGGACAGAGCTGGCTGTTTAAGGTTTTGATACCTTAAACTGTTGGGAGGCGCCAGGGCCCATGATGCACTGGTCAGGGGACGTGTCTGGCAGATCCACTTCCAGTCAACAGCCTGAAGAAGCATAAGGACTCAGTGAGATTATTAACAGACAAGACTGTAAGAAAAAAAAATGCTCAAATACTTAGTTGATAATGACATTTCATCCCATTAGCAGTCTGACATTTTGAGAATTTTATTTTATGGATGATAATATATTTGTAAGCTATTATAATGTCAGATGGGATGTCAATCTCTATGCATCCAGCACAGAGATACAGTTGGTTAAGGATGGTCAGGCTAGCATTGCACAATAAGTAGAAGCAAGCAAGCAAGCAATATGGAAGCTGTGTCAATTTTATGCTGGTTCTTAACAGTCAGTAATACAAATGTAAACAAAAAAAAAAAAAAAAAGAAGAAAAAAGTCAAACAAGTTTTCAACACATCACATTCATTTACTAGTGGCGTTGAACTTGGAAACTGTGGGTTTCATAAAGTTGGTTCAAATACACAAGTCAAATGTGAAATGGAAGAGAAGATCTTAAATCAAGCACATTACCTGACTGAGACTCCAGCTCTGTTTCGTGATGGGTTGCCTTCTACCATGGCTGCAGACACAACCCACCCAGAAGGCGATGCCCCCTCTGCTCACAGCCATTCACAACAGGGGCCAGGGTAACCCCGGTCACCAGCTGACCATCACCCAAAAATATGGGGGACACTGCAAGTCACAGAGATCGTACCCTCAGCACCTCACGCTTTCCCAACTACAGCAGCAGGCTCTCTACCCCAACAAACCTGAGACCACAGAGAGGACAGAGCATGGCAACAGTGAGCGCTTAAGAGTTTCCACTAGGACATTGATGAGCAGAGTGTTAAACTCAAGTGATTCCATTCAAGGTCATATGACTATAAATCAAAATCAGAATCAGTGTCAGCGTCAGAAATACTTTATTGATCCCTGAGGGGAAATTGCTTGCATTACAGCTGCTCCCATTCAAATAATAATAATAAAACTATATATATGCAACAACAAAAACAAAAATACAAGAAATGTACATTCTACTAGATTATATCCATATATACAGAGTAATAAATAATGCAACAGTTGAAAAAAAAACAAAAAATAAAACAATATCACAATATTCTTAGGCCATATGGCAATACACAATATATACCTCCATCTTGTAAAATCTCCCCAAAAGCACTTCATTAATGCTAGGACAGGGCTACATAATCAAACATCACAATATTTGTGACCAAATACACCCTACTTTGATATTGATGTTGAAACATTATTGTAAGGATGATTCCTGCTGCTGTAAGTGTTATTTTCCTATTAAAAGTTGTTAAAGATTTGAAAAAAGATTGAAAACAGTTCAGCACCAGAGTGTTAGACCCAAACAATCTGGCGTGCCGGCCACATCTCCCCTCTCCCTGTGTTTCCCACTTGCCCGCCCTCTCTAGGAAGTATCCCATCAACACAGGAGATAACGGAATAAAGTTACCATTTTGTGTCAAGTGACGATCTAAGTACATTAGGCGAGTTAGGCTGTCCCCCTTGTTAACATAATGCCCAAAATGTATCCCCCCAGTTAACTTGCAGCTCTCACAAAGTCCCACCCTACTCTGCCTGTGATTGGCTGGCTTTGTTGGTTGCCTTCTTGACTCAAACTGTTTACTGTCACACAGTAGCTCTGCCAATGTCTGTTTTCAGCTTTTTTTGAGCTGTGTTTTTTTAGGTAAAAACACTGACCTCGTCAACACCCAGCCTGTCTGTCTGCTCTACCTAGCGAGCTGAGACACACTGCAGCTGTGACAGCCAAAGTGTAGGTGTGTTCACTGGCGGGGCAACTACTGCTCACAATCAAAAGCAAAGAAAAAAGCTTGAAGAGTAGGCAATGAGAGCTGCCTCGAAAAAAAGAAAGAACTTGTGAAAGTGTGGACACGTAGAGTGGAGGGACGGGATAGCTAACTTCAAAAAAGACAACAAGTTATCTTAAATGATGACAGTGCAACTTTAAGTTCAGTAGTCACTCTCCTTTTAGCTCTGGTTTCTTCTTCACGCACACCCATGAAAAATACCTGGCTCTCATTAATTTAAATGGTACCATTGGGGCCATTGATCCATTGTTCATATAAAATAATCTGTTTTAAAGAGGGGAAAGGAATAATACAGCACAACAATAAACTGGAATTCATATAGGAAATGAAAGTGAATTCTAGCTGAAGCAACTGATGGATTTTGCCCTGCCTTGCTTCCACTGAGGTTTTCAGAGACTTTGCCAGGAGCACATGACCAACTGCAGACCACAAGTTTATAATCAGACTCCCTGGTGACAGCTGAGACTGAATTAACCAGACATGAACATTCTACGAAATATCATCTCTACAGTAACTGTTGTCTTATAAATGTGTATGTAAATCTTCACAGGGAATACCTCCGGGTAGATTACAGCTCCTTTTGCAAGGAGCTTTTCTCCTGTTTTTTTGACATCTGACAAAATAAATAAAAAATGAATCTAATATTAGCCATATAGTCAACAATTATCAAAATAACCTAAGGTCAGTCGCATAATGTGTGAAAAGTAATTTAATTTCAAGGCATGTTAACAGTCATGAATGATTACAGTGTGAATCAAGAATGATTTTGGGGACAAAGTATTATCACTATTTAGGTTTTATAAAATTGCATTAAAGAAAGAAAGTCGATCGCCACATTAACGTTAGCTTTTTCATTTTTTAATTACCAATCACCATCTTAGGTTATACTGGAAACAATTGCATTTAAGTTGGTATTGATCATTTATTTAGTAGCGTGTATGTGGACAATACACATAGCTGGGTCATTAGACTCGAGAAATCTTCTCTTAAACGTTGACATAAAGGACTGCAGTTAGCTAGCGCCGGCTGACTCCCGTGACAACTGATAATAGCTGCTAGCTTGCTAGGCTAACTAGCTACCAGCTAGTAGTGAGCTAGGCACCGGCTTGGCAAACGACCATATTAATGTTACCTTTTACAGACGAAAACTTGCTGAAGTCAGTCTAGACGTAGTGGTTCTCTGGGTCAAGTTTTGTACAGTGGTCACAGAGGTTAATCCTCGTAACAAGCTAGTAAGCATTACTTGGCTAACTTACACAAATGTCATTACAGCCCAGTATGTCCTTGCCCAGCCAAACACGCCTTACGCAGTCAGTCGTAATGTTGCCTTCACTGCTGTGGGAAATTGTGAAACTAGCTATATGTACCTCAAAACGACCCAGCCGCTGATAGTCAGACTTTAAGCATTACAGTATTTATATGCTTATTGATTTGCTGTGTAGCCTGTAATTCTGTATTGATGTATTTGAATGCCGCTGTATGTCTGCTCTACATGATTCACGTAACGTTTAAGGTCATTGTTTTACACATACCTTACGAGTTCTTTTCTTTGTTGTTTTGTTTTTTAGTTGCCAATCAAAAAAAACAAACAAAAAACGAGCAAATGGCAGCCTGGTTCGAATGTCATAGCGAAACAGTGCACTTAAATATGTTTTTGAAATCGTTTGAGATAAGAACTAAGCTATGCAATATCAGGATTAATGTGTGTTCACATGCCGTTTTCTTTATTGTTCCAACCTTATTTAGTGGCTAATGCACTCATTTGTTTTTGTGTGAGATGTCAGTGCTCTTGTTTTATATCTGGTAGTATATCCATATATTAACTTTTTGAGACCATTATTTTATAGGAATATGGTACAGGCTCTAATGAAAAATTGGACTAATATCACACTTAAGGAGTACTTCTGTGGTCCATGTGCCCCTCTGGGTAGCTTAACAGTCACTTTAGTAGCTATGACCTTAGGGGAAAGCTGAGGTTTATGTTTCAACCAGGGGCACATTAGTAACTTTTATTCTTTCAAAGGGCATCATACTGATAATGAGTGGAACCATTAAAGGAGATCTACATTTGTCCTAACAAGTGTAAAGTTCAATCTTTGAAAATTGGTCAGGATAAACCCTTCTGTTACTGACACTAATTTATCACTGTTATTCATCAGTAAATCAACTTTTTAATATTTTCCACTGTGAAATTCTGGTATTTCTTGGCCCACCTTAAGTGTTTTCCTGGTTTTCCTCCTGAGAAATGGTTTAGAAACTGCTGCAAGACAGCCTTCTTCTCACAGGATAGCTGCTGATTGAACTCTTGTGTCCTTTATTTAGTCAATTCTGTATCTGTGATGAAGTTGCTTTTCTGTCTCTCTGTTAACTAAGCTTGATGTATTGATCTTCTGATGATCTGGTCACACTTTGGATACAACTGATCCAGTTTCTGTAAAGTGTTTTGGAGTTTCATGCACTGCCCTTTTTGTAACCAGCTACGATTTGACATGACTTCATACTGCTGCAGGATAATGTGCCCAAAACAGACCTGAAATCAGCAGTCTGTAAGAAATGTTAATGAGAAGAGAAAATAAGCTTTATTTATTTCTTCCTAAACAAACTAAATTAACAGCCTCTCTTTTTTAATGACTTTTTAAGGACAACAGAATTTCATATTGTTTATATGTGGCAGACCCTGCCCCCTTTCTAGATTCAAACAGTGTTCTGGGATCTTATTTTCCTCTGAGAACTGCTTGTTTATTCACTTATGTAAAAACATTATTACCTCATTAATAGTGTAAATATTAAAATTCTGTGGCTGTGAATATCTTCTCCAAAACTACCCAGTGACCATTTAAGGCTTTGCAGGAAGTACTTGAAGACCAAAGAGGACCAAGGAGTCATTATATATATTATATATATATATAAG
>OMLP01025034.1:30404-43972 GCA_900302685.1 Spondyliosoma cantharus | reverse complement strand
ACACACACACACACGCACGCACACACGCACGCAAGCACGCACGCACACACACACACACACACACACACACACACATACACACACAAACTAAACATAGACATTGAGATGATAACTGTCACTCATAAATCACGAGCCTTGAGGCCTCCGCTTATAATCAGATTCCCAATCAGTTGCAATATCGTCTTTTATTTCTTCCATTCTCTCTCTCTCTCTCTCTCTCTCTCTCTCTCTCTCACACACACACACACACACACACACACACACCTACACACACACACACACACACACACACAGGAGACAAGACAGAGGCGTCAGACTGGCTGGGGGAGCAGGGGACTGGACTCGATCAGAGGATGGAAAATGTTGTGCACAATTCCAAAATTGATAGTAGTGTACTGCCTGAGTTCACAGTGAAAAGTGTGCTGTTTAGTAGAGAAGACACACATGCTTTCAAAAAAAAAATGCACATATAAAATCTGCTCAAGCCCCGGACGCTGCAGCATGATCTAGTGTTTACGCCGCAATTAACAGCACAGCAAAGGTGTCTGTATTTTCGTTATCTTCACAGTTCTTGATCTAACCATGAGAGCAAGATGTCTTTTTTTTCACAAGTCTCATATCGCTGCTTAAAATAGTCTGCAGCCCTTTTTTTTCCATCAGTGACTAGACACAGAAACTTGTGCTCCATTTCCACCGACTGATTTGACGCTAATTAATTTGATGTCCCTTATTAAGCAGCAGACCTAGTTAATGAAAGCGAGCGTGGCCTTAAAAGCTGTGGCGCAGACGGTGAGGGCTGCTGACCCTTTCGGCGCCCGTGAAATGGAGTTGACAGGTGTCTGTCTGGCGCAGGCTGGTGATTGGGAAGTTGGACATTTTAGGTCAGCCCTTATCGCTGCCGCCTGTTAAGCCATTAGGGATGAAAAAGGAACTCAGTATTATATTCTGATTAATTGTGCAGCCGTGATTTCAAGTGTGCCACCTTTATATTAGTCAACTGCATTAAAGTGCTTGACAGGTGTAGCAGCACTGGCGAAGGCTGTTGGAGCTCATGGAATGGTCAATTGCTTTCCCTCCTCCGGTGATTTAGACAAACACAAATTTACAAACATACATATGCTCTTGTGAAAATATGTGAGTGGAGCCGCAGCTCGGCCCACCTTTATTTATCCGTGGGTGCTGTTTGCAGAATAACTTAAGTGTTGCGGCCCATTCACAGCCCAAATGGGTGAATGAATAGTCAAAGAGCTCCCAGCATTAGCGCCACCGCACTTTGCACAGCCATTAACCCTACCCCCAACCCATTTCTCTCCAGACAAGGTGTTGTTTATACACCGGCTCAATTACAGCTACCGGCTTCTCTCGGTTTTGACCTCTCTCTCTTTCTCTTTCTCTCTCTCTCTCCCTCCGCTCTGTTCTCCCGTTGCAACTCACCGCGGCACTAAAAAGCATCCAGCGCATGCTCTTTTGTTGTTCAAATAGGCTCCTTGTTCCTCCCAGCACTCAGCCATTCACCTGAGCTGGATTTGGACATGCGCCACAACCCCTCAAATCCCCCCCGGGCAATGCAATCTTAATCCTGCCGCCGTATAGCATATGCACTGATCCTGGGAACACGAACCAACCCTCCAATATGTGTGCTCACCGAGCTGTGAACTTGAGTTTGCAGGATTCAGGGAGCTCTGAACAACAACAACAACAACAATCATTGTCTGACCCCAAGTGTTCTTTTAAAAGTAAAGTTCAAACGTCAAAGTCTCAGCTATAGTCAGAGGTGAAAACCATCGGGAGGGTAATGATTCAATCCTAGAGAATATGTTGCTTCTGGAACCAATCACAATGTTGGTTCACAATAACTTCCAGATAGAAACCTCCTGCCTCTCACACTAGATTGCAGACAAATTGTCTTTTTTCATCATGTGTATACATGTAATCAATCCAAAATTCATGTTTGATGCATTCATATCTCATTAATAACAGCACTTTCAATAACATCGTCTCTGACTGTAGTTCAGTCAGGAAAGCTCTCATCATAGCTTTAACCACTTATTGCAGCAAATGGAATACAGTCATGCTCGGTGCCGATAGCTCCGCTCTTGAGATTCTCCCTGGGTAAATAGGGTAAATAAGAGTGAGCCCAAAGCAAGACTGTCAATGCGTTTTTGTTTTTTAACCTTGAGCTCTGGGAGGACTCTTTAACTGAGGATTTGAGTGGGAGCGGTTGCGGCTCTCGGCAATGCAAATGAACCAGTTGTCCACCCGGACGTGACTGTTGTTGTTAGCACGACGTCACCGTGATTCAGCCTATGAAGTTCCTATTAATAGACATTGCAAGGTCCTTTCTTAAATTTTTTTTTTTTAGTTCTCAAAATAGCACTTTAAGCTGCTGTTTGTCCTCATTTTAGGTTCCCTCCTGTCCGTTTCGCAGTTAGCCACCCCCTCCCTCCTCTCTACGTCACCACACTTGCACGACTGTCTTTGCCTCTTTCTTTACTTCAATTCATCGTTTGGTCTGTTCGGTCACCAGGAGCGCTGGAATTGAAATCTGTGTGTTCCTCATGCAGACAGGATCACCTCTTTATGGAGTTCTCTGTCCTGATTGGATAAAGTGGGCAGGGATATCAGAAAATGTCTTTTGTCTTTTACTGCATGAGCAGGGGGAGGAGATACATGGGCTTCTCCCCAAACGCTCTATAACGGTGATTTCTTCGTGCTGTCTTCTCTTGTTGTCTTTTAAAACAAGAGTTAATCAAAAACCCACAGTATTGCTGGACATTAAATGGTCAATGCGGACACACCCGTTCATTTTGAAACGGCAATGGGGAACGTCCAACACCCGCCTGACGACATCACTCACTCACTATGACAGGAGCATTTAAGGAGCCACTTTGCTGTGTTCCAGCCGAAAATAACCTGAGAAGTGACTTCCCACTCCTCCCTCTTTTATCAGAGAGAGGAGGACAAGTGCGTCTTACTCCAGCGGACACGATTTAACAGGTCACTCGGTTGGGAGCGACTGCAGCTCCTCCTACAGCACCCACACATCCTTCAGCCACCTGAAACCAACTGTGTTTGATGGATTCACGCCAACAATCTAGACCCCAAGCGTCACATAAATCCAGTTTAACCTCACGCATATATTCTCGATCCTATCTGTCGGCTGCTCAGTCCTCATGTTCTAAACACCATGTGTATCCTTCTGATTGTCCTGCAGGCATCAATCAGGGCAGCTGTTACAGAATCAACCATTTCCCTGATGACAATGACTACGACACGGACAGCTCTGAATACCTGCTGCGTAAGTGCTGCCCATTCATTCTCTGTGTCCTGCATTGTTAAAACTGTCAGGCCTGTAACAGGAAGTCTGCTGACCTTTAATGCTGTCTTATTATTTGGTTCTGGGAGCAGTCTCCAAACAGGAACAGAGACTCATGCAATGCAGGATACCGCATCAGACTACGATCACAGCCTCGGATATTTTGCATCTATATTTGTGTCTCACCTTTTTTAGAAGATTATTTTGAGGCAGTTAATCACTCGTCATATGATGAGACAATTAAAGGTAGCCTTGCCAAACCCGACTACAAGGTGCTGTATATGTTTTGTCCGAAAGCATTAACACATTTTTTTGTTATTCAAGGGTTTCAATTGACTCAATGTTCATGCTTGCTGATCAATTAGCAACAAAGCCACACAAGCTGAAGCTTGACACTGTGGCTTCAGATATGGAGCTCAAACACACAGAGAGGCTCATTATCATTTTCTTAATAAGAATTTTAAAAAGGTGTTGAAAATGGCAAACTGCAGTGCAAACATTCCATAATTAATTTTTTTTTATTGCGTAATTACTTTGATTGATGCTGGCGCAGGATCGTATGCTGATTTGCATTTTCCTCATTATTTATATAATGTGAGGCATGTTGTGAATTGTGCTCACAGCAAGAGGAACTTTTCTACACTGAACTGTTGCACAGTGTTTGTTGGCTGTGTGGGGACATAAAATCCTTGTGAAAAATAAATCCTTGATGATCCTTTTTAATCTAAGGTATTTTAAAAATGAAAATGGCAAAGGCCTTCACTTAGTTTTGCATTAGTTTGATATAAAAAAGAGAGAATCAGATATCAAAAGAGCTTAATTTACTGCACAGCCAATTCAGCATTTGCCTAATATGCAGAGACGAACAGAGGAGACTTATCAGACTTTGGACAAAGTCCAAATGCAGTACATTAGCCAAGAGGGCTTATTCAACTCTACAGTTGAATAAGCTCATCCATCCTTGGACACTTGTGAAATGGCACAGTGATTCATTTCTGGGGAGGTGATAGTCGGTGAGGGCTCTTGTTACATCCCACAGCTGATTAGCAAAGCTTTGTCACAACAACGCCCCAACGTATAAAAGGTAATGGAGTTTTCAAAAAATGGATGGTAAGAGGTGAAGGGCTGGATAAATGAGGGCTCAGCGGGGTAATGAATTCAAATTATTTAATAGAGTCCATTTTTCTTTAACAGAAACGGTTGTTAAATTAATTTCCAGATCTCACACGCATTTGCCTGTGACTGGTCTATTTATGGTTGTATTTTGGTATCTATAAAACTGATTAAAATTAATCCTGTTCTAACCATTTTCGGTGATTAAATGATCTCTTTGCTATGTCCTCTTGGCTCTTGCCTACATTCCTGCAGGTATAGTTCGTGCCTCCAGTGTGTTCCCCATCCTCAGCACTTGCCTGCTGATGCTCGGTGGGATGTGTGTTGGGGTCGGCCGAGTCTACAACAAGACAAACAACGTCCTCCTCAGCGCAGGCATTCTCTTCGTAGCTGCAGGTGAGCAGCAGGATTACACTGTCAGCTATCCTCCCAATCATGTAAAGGCTGGGGTTTTATGATGAAGGAAGGCAGCTTGATGTGGCATCTGTTGTACGCATGGTTTGATCACTGTGACTGGGAAAGACTGGTCACGGTTGGTTCTTCATCATGACTCCATTAGGATTCGTCGATGTCTTCTGACTCCTTCTTGACTCTGTTGTCTTTTTGTTTCTTGCTCGTCAGGTCTGAGCAACATCATCGGCATCATCGTCTACATCTCGAGCAACGCAGGAGACCCCAATGACAAACGCGACGATGACAAGAAGTACACTTACTCCTACGGCTGGTCATTCTACTTCGGTGCCCTCTCATTCATTGTGGCCGAAACCGTGGCCGTCCTCGCCATCAACATCTACATTGAGAGAAACAAGGAAGTCCGCTGGAGGGCACGCCGCGAGTTCATCCGTTCACTCTCCTCCTCCTCCCCGTACTCGAGGATACCGAGCTTCCGCTACCGCCGGCGGACATCGCACGCCAGCTCTCATTCTACAGAGGCGTCACGGGAGAACTCGCCAGTGGTTGGCTTGAAAGGGGTGCAATCTTCCAGCGGGGCCCTGGATGAGCTGTCCATGTATGCCCTGGCGAGGGACAGCGTGACAGAGAATACGTACAGCCCCGAACATGAGGCGGCCGCTGAGTTCCTCCAGGTCCATAACTGTTTCCCCAATGATTTAAAAGACGGGGTGAATCGCAGGACCACACCGGTGTGAGGGGCATATCGCTGGGGCTCGGGGTTCACCTGGAAGTGGATGTGGGCTAATCTGTTGGAGCCTGGGGGGCTTGTGATAGCCTGCCATCATCACAAGAGACAGTCCTTTCTGAAAAGCCCGGAGCAAAAGGGGGGGCAGAAGACGAGCCAGTCAGTCATCACCTGCTTGTAGAGACCATCGAAGCAGAATAGCGTTACATTGTCTGTGCTGTAGCCGATGCGAAATTAGTGTTAATTTTCAGCTGTCAAAGTGCTTAAACGAGCAGCGTGTGGATCACAACCCCTGTTTGTGTAACGATCACTAAACATTTTGGATGAAGTGAGAGTGAAGCGTTGAGATGTGCTAATCAGCAGTATTCTACCTGTAAATTATGTAACAAGGTGCTAAATGAAATGTACTCTTCAACTTGAAAGTGTTCCATTTGTGCGTGCAGTTGCTATAAAGTGTGGACCTCTGTCCGAAGTTTGTATTGTGTCCTCATAACCAGTTTGGTCTTGCCTTATACTCTAATCAAAGGTGTGAAAGAGACAGCCGGGGCTCTGTCTCTCAGTCGTCCTTTAAAATTATGTATGGCCTTTTAGACAAATTATAAATATTTTTAATGCATCATTTTTCACAACAGTGTGATTTGGGAGTCGATGTCTTAATGAATGACTGACTTGCTGAGTTGAAATGCATTCAATGTTTAGTATTTTGGGAGATTGTTCGAGTCAATCATCCAACATAAAGAGGTTTTGTCTCTTCCTTAATCCTATTCTTCTCTGACATTTGTCGGTGGAACAAAATGTCCATTCTGTCAGTGGAACACTTCTGTTGAATGGCCCCTTTTTGTTCACTTCCATATCAGTCCGCCGTCCTTCCATCAAGCTCCTCCCCATGGATGTGACATTGTGTATGTGCCTGTCACGAGAGAAGAGCCGCTGACAAAAAGGGGGTGCCCAGAACTGTGAAAATGGCTCAGGTCAGGACTTCCTTTGGCTCTGAATGAAGCCTTGAGATCCACAGAGCTTAATGGATAATGATCAGAGCCGGGCGGAGAATGTTTGTCTGTCTGTCACACCCCTTGTGAGTCCATCTGGTCGTCTTTTTTGAAAAGAGGACCCGGCCAGAAGCAGAGGGAGCCGTGTGTGGCAGCGTCCCTGAGGGATTTGGCTCTAATAACCAGACGCACGCCTGTGTGTGTGTGTGTGTGTGTGTGTGTGTGTGTGTCCATGTGTGAGTCCGTATGTCCATCACTGCTCTTTCTTTTAGTTCTCTCAGGAAAAAAACTGTGTTGTTATGGCAGGTTGAAAACTTTGAGGTCCTCTCCAGACTTCGTGGTCAGCCCAGTCTCTTCAGTGTGAATACCGATACACGACTTTAAGCTTTCAAACTGCATGCAGTGAATACGGCAAAGCCCAGTTTTGCATCAGGATCGTGATTTGGGTAAAACAAAGCAAAGATTTTTATTTATGATTCGTTTATTGGCTACTTACTCTCCGACTCCCTTCCAGAAGTTATAGAGATAGGCGACCAATTGAAAAGCACCATTACCTTGATGGAATTTCAGATTTCTCTCGATTTGAACATTGTTGGAAATGTTGTGCATCATCATTCAGTTCTGTGGAAAATAGGGACATCCAAACTGTCAGGTGAGGTAGTATAAACAGCTGTCCAAGTCTAGGGGAGGATAGGTTTGACTGATGAAAACAGAGCTGTTGTTCGATCCATCTGCCCCTCAAATGGTTGCAGTTTGTTGTAATGTTGCTAACACTACCTAGCTAATGTGAGGCGGTACAGTATGCAGATACCACACATACCACTGGTTGACGAAACACAGATACCACATGATACAATGGTGTTATACTATGTTGTTTCCATGTTCACCTGCATACAAAATTGAACTTTGGTGTATGCACTATATACAATTTGAAAGCATAAAGTCGTGTTGGTTGTACACAGATTGATGAGATTGGTTTGGTGTGGCAGCGGTGGGAAATGGACCAGTGATAAAGAAAAACCTGGCGAAAATGATTTGAGTAAAAAAAAACAATAAAATACCATTACTGTATTTAGTAAATGTTGTGAGTATTTGCTTGAGCTTGCTCCGAGAATCAGCTGGGGTTAGGGTTTTGTTCAGTCTGAGGGCTATTCAGTTGGTTCTGGTTTAGTAGGCAAGCTCGCTCAACCACACAGAGCATTTGATTGTTTTTAGTGTGTTTGATATGCCATTAGAGATACCACTTTGTATACCAGGCTGAGCTCATGTAAAAGAAAGCCATCAGTGTTGATTTTTTATATTACAATTTGGGGGAAAATGTAAAATGTGTTTGTTTGTAATGTAAAGCTGTAAAGTTGTATATAAAAGTACAATAGAAAATAAAAAAGAGAGGGAAAAAAAAACACTGAATGTGCAAAGACATGAAGACAGGATTCAAAGCATCATTTGAATGAACAGTGTCAATGATATTGACTTGATGCAGTTTGGTATTGGTCATACTATTAAATCTACCATTTTATGTTCAGGTAAACACACGCTGGTTTTGTTGTTATCAGTCAAAAACAATTAATCTACTGAATATTCTGTTTTGTAATGTGAAGTACAGTAAGTTAATTTAGAAGATAAAAAAATTAGATTTTCTATTCCATGTGTATGCGGCAGCTGTACTTTACTGTATGTGATTAAATTGATTTATGGCTTACTGTTGTGAATTAAGCACATTCTCCAGTCTTTTGAAGAAAAAGAAAGTATGGACGCCCAGAACAAAGTGGAAAAGTTGGAGTTGTATAATGAAAAAAAATCACAAGGAAAGAAACTGAGGTGTCAAAAAAATAACTTAATTTTCAATATGTGAAAAAGATCAAACCAACTGGAAAAACATCACTATTACCTGCACATATTCTTATTTTTTGAGTGCCTTTTTTAATTTATACACTGTATTTTCTGCTTTCTATTTAATTCTGAATTTACTTCAATTGTTCATCATCATCATCACATTTTATTTACAACCAAAATCATACTGTTATAGACAAATAAACTAAATCAGGGTTATACTGTTGTGCTTTAGTGGTGATTTCTTTTAACAAGACTTACAGTCAAGCTAGCAGCTACGGAAGTGATGCTAACGTTGACGTGTTATCACGCTCACAAGGACGATGTTGAGAAGGTGATGTTTAGCAGGCTCACTGTTGAACATTAGTAGTACGGCTGAGGTTGATGGTAATGGAATGGAAAAGTATTGTACAAAATACAAATTTTAGCGGATGATGGCACTAAATCTAAAGGGATTACCAATGCTATCGAAATTTATCCCAAGGGATATGTGCAACACATTTCATGGCCATCTATTCTGTAGTGGTTGAGACATTTCTACAAACATCAACCTCCTGGTGTTGCTGAAGAAACAGTCAGGTGATCGCCAACATTTGAAGATTCATCCTCTGAGGACCATGAATTTCCTCAATGTTAGACAGAAATGTTAACTGACATCACAATTACTAAAAATCCACACATCTGGCAATGTAAGTTAATAGGAAATCCCACCAACTATGTATAAGCAACACATGTACACATGATGTATAGGATTTGTGCAAAATAATTGCACCATACATTCATCTCAGTGTAGCTTGATTTCCTTTGAAGACCTTTGAATGCAGTGCTTCATTCACATTTCAATGGCTGACCTTCTCTGAGTCCTGAATGCCTCTTCAGCTCACCTGCACAAGACTGAATCACTGTCATCTCAGAGTGAGCCATGAGCCACTTCACCCTCTGAGTCTCCTATTGTTTGGCAAAGGAATAAATCAGTCGGCGTCGTGCTGATAGCAGCACTCTTTGATCAAAATGTTATAAAGCCGTCACTCTCGCTCAGAGAGATGCCACCTGATCTTACCAGGTTTTTTTTTTTTTTTAAATTCAGCTGATTCATCGGTGAGCGGAGTGAACCTCTCTTTTCTGAATGTGTGTGAATCATATTATTTTCAGGATTGAAAAAAAGAACGGATGGTTGGGGGTTGAGAGGAGCTGATCAGCGTATATTCAGTTCTTGTGTTTTAACTTCTCAATGCAGAATAAAGGCTTCTCCACATTACAGTCTTAACTATTGTCCACCATTCTTTTTAAAGGGGTCATACATGAACCTTCAAGAAAAATAGGGATGTACGCATCGGTATCTCCCTTTTGGTTCTTAACTCTTTCTGTAATAACAAAAATATATCACAAATATGTTGCAATACCCACATTCCCTCAAAGGACAAAGCTGTTCAAAAACCTGGCAGCAGCTAGAGAAACTGTGTTTTCTCTGCTCATTTCATTCTACCACCATACCTGGATTTTAGTGAAGAATCAGCGCAGTATTGGGCTGCATAAAAAATACAAATGACTGTCAAAAAGAACATAACAACTTATACAACTAGCTCATTACTGACATGAAGATATCGAGTAAGTTGATGCCTCATCGATAGTATCGGCGTCCACGGAAGGTTCAACCTCTTTGGCACGGGTCGCAGGTGTGCTAACACAGGTGTTTCCTTCGCAGTGTTGCCTTGGCCAGCTTGCATTTTTTTCATGACAAATATTGCAAATAAGAGTTCTCCGCGTTGAGTGTTGAAGTGTTTAACCAACCTTGCTTCTGGCTCACCTTTGCCCCGATTCACAGTAATTTGAGGCAGCTGCAGCAGTGTAATGTCCCACATTCTCCCTATCGTCTATACCATGATTGATTTCAGCTGTGACCTTTTTTCATGTGGCTTTAATGGCTTATTATGTAATTATTTATTTTGTGATATTTATTATTAAATAATACATTGTGTTACTATGGTATTTTTTTAATTACAGTTGATTATTGGCTATCATGTACAATATACTTATATTCTCAGCTATCTCCTTATCTCAGACTTACCCGATGAAATAAAATTTCCTTGGTACCCTTGAATACAGAGTATGGCATGCTAACCCAAAGGACAAGCAGAATTTCTCCTACGTTGCATTATCCTGCCAGATGTGTAATCATGCTGATGAGATTTCATTTTGAGAAAGAGAGAAATGTTTATGCAGCTGTTTATCTAACTGGGGAAATTATCTTTTGGCAGTAGTGTCTGATGTTGCAGTACAACAGCTAAATCAGCCCCTCGTAATTTCCACCTAATTTAATCTCTCTTCAGTGTGAGCTCATTAACTCACAATTCACCGTCCCACATCACCCCCTGCTTCATGTAGATCAACGACCAAAGCTTTTTTGCCTGAGCCCTGTCAATGAGCCTTGGACGGTGTCGCAGGGGCAAAACACGCATGGTAACCAATCCCCTCGTTTTGGACAGGACTATTAACATGACCCTCATAAAAATCTCCACAGGGCACAGTAATCTAATTTAGCTTGAGTAATGTTGCCTGTCATTAGCAAATGAATACAGTCGGTCCCTCTGCAAGCTATGCAATCTATTCTGCTGTGGGTAAAATTAGCCTCCGGTTAAGCTTGTTTTTCATCCTGGACTAAAAAGTTCTAGCTGGCAGCTGTAATTGAAGTTAATGGCTGCTGAGTTTAGACGTGTCAATCCTGATTCCAGCAGAAGTGATTTTGTCCTGATTGTTCCGGTGCCGGGAGCTCGCCAGTGATATTTCTGCCAAGTGGAACTTGCAGGTGAGTCAGAGATGCCTTCCTGCCAGCTGCTGTCATCCGTTTTTCAGTGTTTCTGGCATGAGGTGAACCGCCCCCCGTATGTATGACAAGCTCAAGTTGTCGATTACACGATACCACGGCCGTCCACGCGGCTGCCTGTTGCTTAGTGACTCCGCAGCTGTGAGGTGTTTGCTCTCTCCGCTGTCACCCGGGAGACCATCAGCAAATGAAGCAGGTCAGAGGGTCACCCAGTAAGACGGGGCCGTGCCAAAAGACACTATTATTACACACTTAGAGACAAGCGACTCTCTCACAGCCTCAGCGTGGGACTCGTCCTCTGGGAGAAGAGGCGGTTTTGCTGCAAATGCATCCAGGTGGAACGTGATAATGAACACAACTGTCTCTCATCTCCTCTCAACCCCCCTGCTGTGGGGTTTCTTTTTTCTTTTCTTTTTTTTGATTGTTTTGAAAGCTGGTGAGTGAGATGATTTTTTCTTTAATGATCAATTTCCTGGTTCAGTTAGCTTCGGATGGTGTTTACAGAAAGCCCTTTCTCTCTCGTTACATTCATTTTCTAAGAAGTGTCAGGCTCTCTGTGGTATTTCTGATCTGCACACACCAAAGACATGAAGACATTACACACATGTTGTTTGTATAATTGGTGTGCAGACGGTACAAACAAAACAGGTTCTCTCTCCACCTCCTGTGAATGTCTCGCCATTTAGTGTGTTAAAAACCCAGAGCTGCATGAGTGTTGTCAGGGCTGAAAAATGGGCCAGAGTCCCGTCTAAAGTGGGGCACAGTTTATAAAAAGCGCGCCCATTTACTCGAGTATTTCATAGGGAAAAGGTTGATTGTGCCTTTGAGATGTATCAGCTTTTTACAGTTTTTTTTGTTCCCATCTTCAACCACTGTGATGTCATTTTTTAGTAAAGCCATCAAAAGCATTAGTGCGCTGAAACATATGATAAATATATGATTAACTACATAATTAAAATTCTTACGATGCTGAGTCAAACACAGTATGCCAAAGCCACTTGTAGGTTTTGCTCCAAATGCATGTTAAAGGTCTAATATATAGTTTTGGGGAAGACATTTAATTAAGAAGAGCAATATTTTTTAAACATACTAAATAAACAAACTCTCTTTGTTTTCATGACTGAATAAACTAAATATACAAACTGACCTAAAAGGACAACACAGTGTCATACTGTTTTTCTTTATGTACATTTGGAGTACTCTGCCACCTTTCTTGCTTCAAACAATGTTCTGGGGACCTTACTTTGCTCTGAGAACAGCTTGTTCATTCACTTATGGAAAAGTGAGTTTCTATTATCACCTCATTAATATTGTAAAGTTTTAATTTCTTCCCCAAAAACGACACACCGCCCCTTTAATACATGTACAACAAACACAGGAGTATATGAAGTTCTAAAAATCGAGAACTCTCTCGCGTCACATTTTAGAGGTTCTATATTAAAACCGTTTTTTCTGTCTTCCTGAATCTGGATCAGCTGCCAGCATCAGGTGGGACCCTCATCTCGAGTCTCGTCTCTACTGCTGATTGGCTGAGTAAGTAGATCAGCTCATTCAGACGACAACTAATAAAGGAAATCTCCCCCTCAGGAGTCCCCTGGCACATGGCGCCTGAGACGATTGTGCTGGATTGGACTGAATAAGAATATAAAAAGAGATGTGGCGGCGTTTCACATACATGAGAAGTCGATGACATCCGTGTTTGCCATCGCAATCAAATATTGAGCAGCGTTGTCAAAACTCAACCAAAGTTTTCTCACATTGTCTCTGATGATGTAGTTAGAAGTGCACAAATGCTATGCTTCACAATCACCTGACTGTGTCCAAACTATAAATAAAAGTGTCTGATCTCGACCTGACTCTCTGCAACACCAGAATGGTCAAGTAATGGGTGTAAAAGTCGTTGGTACTTTCTTGTATATCTTCATCTTGTAGCTGAATGGCCTTGCCTCACCAAAGGCAACCAGGGAGGGAGAGGAGGAGAGGAAGAGAGGTAGAAACTAGGGCACTGTTATCTGGCCCCTTTTCACCAACCACCAGGCACAAGGCAGAGAAAGAGAAAGAACAGGACAGGAGTGTGCGAGAGAGGCGAGGACATCAGAAGTGTAGTGAAGCCGTAGACAAGACGGGGGGAACCTCTGGAGTTAACACCCGACGCCAAGGGGCTGAAAGCAAACAAGACGAAGGCAACCTTGAGTGTCCTGCGCCGTCTTTACGATCTGTCACACGTGTGCAAACCACAGGCACGCGCACGCACACACACATCTGCAACTTTGCACGCAACATGTTCGAGGAGCAGGCGACCAAGGTCAAGATCACGTCCGTGGTGATCGTGGTGGGCATGTCGGCCATGCTGGC